>JADRCD010206407.1:0-26271 GCA_019843815.1 Montemys delectorum
AAGACCTGTCTCCCCTGCAAAGGCAAACTCGCTATTCTCATGAAAAGAGACAGTGTTTATACGCAAAGTCTGCTTCCTCCTGGATAAGAGAAGGGTCGCAATTAAGTCAGCTGGACCTTGAAGTTAAGCTGCAGGAATTGAGTGATGAGCTGAAGGAGATAAAGACGCTGACAGGCAAAAGAAAAGACAGATATTGGGAGGCGGGACGTTCAGCGTAACTTGAACTTGGAAGGAGGCATGGCAATTAGCAGGAGGTGGGCAGAGAGGTGTGGTTATCTGGCAGGCGGGAACCTGAAGAATCTGCCCTCTCACCGGGAGGTTACAATCATCAGCATTTCAGTACAGTTACAGAGCTACAAAATCCCTGAGACCCTCAGACTTTAAACCCATCACCAGACTCCTACTATTCTGAGACTCCACCACTACCCTACCCCAGGCAGGAGGCTGTAGGCAGGCCCTGATGTCTTGAGAATCAAATGGAGCTCCTTCTCTAAAGCCAGGATTATGCTTGTGAGAGCTGGAAATGGTCTGGGGTCAGGGGCTTTGGGGAGGGCTTGCTTCAGATTGTGAGAACACAGCTCTTTCTACCACATGGGGCTGGGGTTTTCAGTCCTAAATCCACAGTAGAGTTAGTCAGTAATGTTTTTAGGTGTGGTAGTTTCTGATGAATTCATAGAAGTCTCCCTCTTCTCTCTGTTTTCCTCTGTAAGTAGTATACGAGATGCTACTCTTAAGAGTCTTACTTAGTATAAGACATAGCTTATGCAAGGCCTCCCCACCCCGGCTTTTAGACTTTCTACTGTAAAATTAAGTTTTCAAACTGTACTGTGGGAGTTTAGCTGTTAGTTAAACTCAGTGGGAGACTAGCTCCCAGAACCTAGAAACAATGGGAGGTCAGTTCCCAAGAACCCAGAAACAACCTGGCCCAAAACAATTGCCAGATGGCTAGCCTGCCCCTGGACCCTAGCATGAGCCAGCACCAATTAGAAACCACCCCATACCTTCCCCTTACCCCAGTCTTCCCTTTTGCCCCAGCAACTGCACAGAAATAAAAAGCTGCCTAAGACCTTGCTCGGGGCCAGACTCCTCTACCCCTTCGAGGAATCTGAGTCTCGCCCCAGCTAGCTGGAATAAAAAGCCTCTTGTAGATTGCATCAAGTCAGTGTCTTGGTGGGGTCTGGGGTCATCGCTCCCTGGATTTGAGTGTGGGGGTCCCTCCAGGAATCTCACATTTGGGGGCTCGTCCGGGATTTGCAACCACCCCTCACCTACAAGAACGCTCTTGGAGGTAAGCTCAGGTCTGGACCCTCCTGTGTCTGTCTCCTCCTGTGTCTGTCTGTGCTTGATTTATCAATTGCTGTTACTTTCGGTTTTGTGCCTGAAATTTACTTTTTGTGGTTTTGTGGTTTTGTTCCTCTGGCGACTGCCGGTATGGTGCTTTTTGGCCTGACCAGCTGCAGGTCGATATTCTTGAAGGACGCCTCAAGAGGGGAAGACATACGGGAGCCCTCCACGGATATTTTGGAGGAGTGCCATGTTTCAGTTGAGTGGAGTGACACTCAGAGGCCCCGCTCGTAGGTTTTGGCACTCTCGGAGTGGCCAAGTGTGCATGAGGCTTTTTGTTCTCTGTTTCCTTTGTCGTTTTGGTGTGTGTGTGTGTGTGGACATTGATGATGGGACAGACTATGGTAACCCCACTGGACAGAAGTTAGGGACCGAGTTCACAATCTTTCAGTTAAAGTTAAAAAGGGATCTTGGCATAAATGGCCTACCTTTAACGTAAGATGGCCACCAGAAGAAATATTGACTTGGACATGATACGAGCTGTTAAAGATATTGTTTTACAACAGGGACTGGGGAGATATCCCAAGCAGCAACCGTATATCACTGTGTGAGAGGATCTCACATTCAGTCCTCCACCATGAGTCTGGCCATGAGTTCAGACACCTGAGCTCCCTGGAAGACCAGGCTCCTGAGTCCTAGCCCTGCAAGGCCATCAGAACCCAAATAGTAAAGAGGCCTCCCGAGCAGCTTCAACTACCTCTGGCACTCAGTAGCCTTCCCTAGTGGCTCCTAAAAAGATTTACCCTGAGACTAAGTCCGACCTCCTCCCCAACCTCATCCTGAGCCATGTCACTTGCCTCCACCACAGCCAGCGGTGGCCTCAGCATCCCTCAAGAATCTCACTGGCCTCACCCAGAGGAGTGCCTCATGAGAGACTTTCTATCTTCTACTTTTCCTGTCCTTTTTCATCCTCTGGGACTTTGTACTTAGGAATCTGTCACTGATGTTGTTTCAGGGCACTGGTGTACTTAAGAAGTGATTCTGGGAATATATTTGCTATGTAAATGTCAGTCTTAGTGGTTAGACATGCAGTCTCGAGTCGATATTTAAATTGTTCAAAAATTAACCTGGGGCCTGAACCTAAAAAAGACTTAAGGGTGACACCATAGGTGGAAAATAAATCTATTCTCAGCTGGCTCTAATTTGAGCATTAGCCAGAGCTGAATGCATGCTGTCATTAAAGAGACTTCTCTTAATTAATCTTTTCATTGTGTGTGCAGTGATTTAAAAGATCTTACTAAATATTTTATAGTCATAGATTCCCTTCTGTATGAATTCTTTTAGGATTTCAAAGACCACTTAGACTAGAATTTTTGCCAGCTTGATTACACACTAAAGGCTTTATTCTTGTATGAAGATCCCAGGAAGTGCAAAACTTTACTACACTATCTGTGTTTATGGACTGCCTCTGCAGTTTGACTTTTTCTCATGATTTGTAAGTCTACTGCTACATGCGAGGCTTTCCCACGTTGTTTACATTTATATATTTTCTCTCCAGTATGTATTATTTTCTGTATTTGTAGATAGTTGTGCTGTGAAAAGTACTGGAGTCCATCTCTGGTGGGGTTCTAGAACCTGAAGACAGATGTATGGTCTCAGCAAAAGTGAAGACTGACTACCTGTTCAACCTTTCAACCAAGCGGCACTGAATAGCTCCAGTCATCTTTCTTTTTACAATCACAAGCCTGCTCTCAGGAGCAGTGATACCACTGGTTATTCTACTCAAGGAAATCATAACATCAGCATTATAAAAGCCCCATCACTGTAAAAGCCCTCAATAGTTTTCCTTCCTCCTTCCCATCTCCTCCTAGGTCAATTACTCCCTAACATTATTTTGCACTACAAAGCACAATTTCAACCTGGGCAGTGGTGGCTCACACCTTTAATCAGAGCACTTGGGAGGCAGAGGCAAGCAGATTTCTGAGTTCAAGGTCAGCCTGGTCTATAGAGGGAGTTCCAGGACAGACATGACTATACAGAGAAACCCTGTCTTGAAAACAAAAAACAAAAAACAAAACAAAAATAAAAAAAAAATTTTAAAAAGCACAATTTCAGCAAGCCAAAAATAAATGTCTAGTGAGAAATATCCTGTGGACATCAGCACATACGCAGTTGGTAGCTGCTTATTCAGTTATGCAAGATGACACAGATTAATCATTTGTGGGTATAAGTCCATTCATCAAATAGCACCCCTCTGTCATAATGCTTTTTCAATTGCACATAGAGATGTGCTCATTGTAAAAAGCACCCTTTCCTGATAAGCACTTTTCAATTTAATATCATCATTCTAAGAACTATTAAGTCTCTATTGATCAGACATAGCTTCCCCATTTGAAGTCTCTGTTTATCAGAAATAGCTTCCTCAGAACAGTTGTGCAAACAGGACCCACTGCTCTCCACAACCGCCATTACTCAGTGTGACTGTAGCTGTTTGTCTAGGGATGTATTTACATGTCCCAAAATACTCAGGAATAATGGACACATCTGGAAAATCAACAGAGGCAAAGAGAGGAGAGGAGAGCTTTACTCCTTGAAAGAGTATTGAGGCTGGGCAGTGGTGGCACATGCCTTTAATCCCAGCACTTGGGAGGCAGAGGCAGGTAGATTTCTGAGTTCGAAGCCAGCCTGGTCTACAGAGTGAGTTCCAGGACAGCCAGGGCTATACACAGAAACCCTGTCTCAAAAAACAAAAATAAATAAACAAGCAAACAAACAAACAAATAATAAAGTGCTAACAAACATTGGTTATTAATATCTCAACATTAATGTACTCAAATCCCCAATAAAAAGACACAGGCTAACAGACTAGATACATAAACAGGACCCATCATTCTGCTGCATGTAACAAAGCTCAGCAACCAGTCTAGACGCTACCTCAGTGTAAAGGGCTGGAAAAAGGTTTTCTGAGCACACAAGCTGGAGTAGCTATTCTAATATCTAATAAAACAGACTTTCAACCAAAAGTTATCAAAAGAAATGGGGAAGGACACTTTATATTCATGAAAGTGAAAATCCAGCAAGATGATATCTCAATTCTGAACATCTATGCCACAAATGCAAGGGCACCCACATTCGTAAAAGAAACATTACTAAAGATCAACTCATACATTAAACCAACACAATGATAGTGGAGGACTTCAACACCACACTTTCACCAGTGGACAGGTCATCAAAACTAAACTAAACACAGAAAGAATTATGTTATGGACCACATGGATTTAAGAGATATCTACAGAATCCTTCATCCAAAAACAAAAGAATATGCCTTCTTCTCAGCACCTCACAGAACCCTCTCTAAAGCTGACCATATAATCAAGCCTCAAGAGATACAAGAAGATTGAAATAACCCCATGCATTCTATCAGATCACCATGGGTTAAGGCTGGACGTCAACAACAATAGAAACAACTCAAAGCCCACGACGTCATAGAAAATAAACAGCTCTCTACTCAATGACTACTTAGTCAGAGAAGAAATAAAGAAAGAAATTAAAGACCTTCTAGAATTCAATGAAAATGAAGGCACAACACACCAAAACTTATTGGACATATTGAACACAGTGCTAAGTGGAATAATTCAAAACACTAAGTCCCTTCATAAAGAAACTGGAGAGATCTCATACTAGCAACTTAACAGCACACCTGAATAAAAAGAAGCAAACAAACCCAAGAGGAGTAGACAGCAGGAAAGAATTAAACTCAGGGTGAAAATCACTTAGAAACAAAGAAAACAGTGATTTTGCTGATTCTTTGAGAAAAATCAACAAGACAGACAAACCTTTGGCTAAAGTAACTGAAAGACACAGAGACAGTATCCAAATTAATGAAGTCAGAAATGAAAAAGGAGGCATCACAACAGAAACTGAAGAAATTCAAAAACCATTAGGTCATACTTCAAATGCCAGGACTACAAAACACTGGAAAATGTAAATGAAATGGATGATTTTCTGGACAGATACCAAGTCCCAAAGTTAAATCAGGGTCTGGTAAATTATATAAACAATCTCATAACTCCTAAGGAAATAGAAGCTGTCATTAAAACCCTCCCAATAAAAATTATGATAATACCAATACTCCTCAAACTATTCCACAAAATAGAAACAGAAGAAACATTGCCAAATGTATTCTGTAAAGCCACAGTGACTCTAATGCCTAAACTACACAAAGACTCAACAGATAAAGAGAGTTTCAGAGTAATTTTGCTTATGAACATTGATGCAAAATTACTCGATAAAATTCTCACAAGATAAATCTAGGAACACATTGAAAACATCATTCACCATGCTCAAGCAGGCTTCATCCCAGGAATGCAGGGATGGTTCAATATATGAAAACCCATCAATGTAATCCACCATATCAACAAACTGATAGGGAAAAAAATTACATGACCATTTCATTAGATGCTGAAAAAGCCTTTGACAAAGTCCAACACCCCGTCATGTTAAACGTCTTGGAGATCAGGGATGCGAGTCACATACCTAAACATAATAAAAACAATATACAGAAAGCCAATAGTCAACATCACACTAATGGAAGAAACTTGAAGCAATCTCACTAAAATGAAGGACAAGACAAAGCTGCCCACTCTCTCTCTACCTATTCAATATATTACCTGAAGTTGTAAGTAGAGCAAAAAGACAACAAAAGGAGATCAAGCAGATACAAATTGGAAAGGAATAAGTCAAGGTATCACTATTCATGGATAATATGATAGTATACATCAGTGACCCCCTAATTCTATCAGGGAACACCTACAGCAGATAAACACCGTTAGCAAAGTGGCTGACTACAAAATTCACTCAAAGAAATCAGTAGACTTCCTTTACAGAAATAATAAAGGAGAGGAGAAAGAAGTTAGAGAAACAATACCAGTCTCAGAAACTCCTTGTGGATCCTGCAACTGCAGTTCCCTGAACCACTCCATACATTGTGACTGGTGATAGTGGAAAGGTAAAAGGATTTTAACCAAATATTGCTGAAGGATGATCCCCATAACTCAGCTCTAGCAGTTTTTAATCTATATGTCAAATTTATCACACAAAACTGAATTTGCAATGCAATGTTCAGAACTTCTAGAAACCAGATTTTCAGATTTAAACTCTGTTTTCTGCACACCAAAAGCAAGGCTTGTGTGTGCACATCGGGCAGTGATGTTGTAAGCATCTCAGCTTCCTATGGCCACAGCTGCAGAGCCTCCTCCTCCTCCCCAGGGAATCCACACTCAGGCAGGCTCAGAGGCCAAGACCCTTTGCCCAGTGACCACATGGACCAAAAGAACCACAGTCTGGTTCACAGTCCCTCACAGTCCACTCAGATTGGACTCTGATCGCTTAGCCACCTGCTCTTCCTGGCGGCTGACTGCCACAATCACAATGGCATGGCCTTTGGTCTCCCTCACAGCTCTGGGATGAACTGCATCAGAGGAGACTATGGAAAGAACCTGCAAGCTACCTCCCACTGGTGCTCCTCCTGATTTCTAGCCTACCCAGAGTCCTTCCTTAGCTTTGACCACCCAGCTGGGTCTCAAAACGGTGCTAACTCCCCTACTGGAGGATTAGAGATTTAATGACTCAGACAGCATAGGCCTTCCACCCTAGGGGCAGACAGAGCCCTAGTCTGATCAATTTGTATTTTAGTAGAATCGTCCACTCTCTCAGAGCACCTGTTCATCTTCTAAGGTCTTTTGTGTGTTCACTCCATCACACATGCAACGTCCAGTAAAGTCATCGCTTTGCTTCACTGCTAGGAAGCTCTGCAGCCAAACTGGAGTCCGACTCAAACAGTAGCAATAACTGAAGCAAAAGGTGGCTACAAATGTGAAATCAAGGAACAGTGAATGAAAATAGAAGTAGCCGGGCGGTGGTGGCGCACGCCTTTAATCCCAGCACTTGGGAAGCACCGGCAGGCGGATCTCTGAGTTCCAGGCCAGCCTGGTCTACACAGTGAGTTCCAGGACAGCCAGGCCTACACAGAGAAACCTTGTCTTGAAAAACCTAAAAAAAAAAATAAAAAAAAAAAAAAGAAAAAAGAAAAGAAAAGAGAAGTAAAAGAAGAAAAGGACATGGTTGCTCCTAGGTATGGTGGAGTAGAAATTTTATTATAGACAAAAGAGAAAGTATAGCCAGGGCAGTGGCATCTGGCTAGTCCAGAGTGGACCTGGCCCTGAGCCTTGTCAGGAGATGGTAAAAGGAAGAGGGGAGAGCCAGACTGAGACGCCAGGAGGGTAAATGATAGGTGAAAAGGACCAGGTAACCAAAATGGTTGGATTCTATAAGGAAGGGCAACTAGGAGAGAGGCACACAAATCCTTAAGGTAGAAGGTAGGCATACCAGCCTTACACTGTGGCAGGTAGGGATGGACGGACAGATGCTGGGAGAACTTGACAGCCAGACCCACAGCATGAATAAGATACTGTTTGACCTTGACCCCTTGTTCTATGTTACCTGCTGAGACCTGTAACCTGACACACACAGCTGGAAGCCAAAGGCCTGTGTCTCAACACGCTGAGCTGACTTAACTATGTAAATAAAGATTGTACAGATCTCCATAGGATGGTCCCCTAGTTGGAATTCAATATTCATTGGCTCAACACAACCTTCCCAAAACTGTACACCCATCAATCTGGTCTGTTTTCATTAATATCCATGAATTAATACATGTTCCAAAACTACAAAATCACTACCCTGCCTGAATCAGGTCTTTCTTCATAATAGTGATCCCAGCAACTGACTCCCTTAAACTTTAGTCTGTTATCTACCTATTATCTACCCTGTTTCCCATCGCAGTGTACACAGTAAACTGTTTCTCTTGTTCTGGTCTGGAGGCAGAAGCCATGCTCTACATGCAAATCTTTTTCCAGTTGCTGCAGTGGACAGTTAATTACATGACCCAAATGAGTAATTTTAAAACTCTGTTATGATATATCCCTTTTATTTAAGGGCTTAGAAAGTTTAATCAAGAGGAAAGCAAGGTCATTGCCTGGGGGAGCACGAGACTGGGATCAAGCTGACCTGAGGCAACATAGCTTGTCTCAGAAACATTTTTTTCTGAAAGGCTGAAGATCCAGCTGTTCTAGAATTAATATGCCTTCCCCGGGAGAAATCACTGCACACATAATTAAAAGGTTAATTTTTTAAAATCTCCTTAGTAATATCTTGTATCCAGTTCTGGTCTGTAGTGACATTTTTGAGAATTCTGGAATTTTTGTTTCTTTAAAAAACACAGGAATATAAGAATGTGCTTTTATTTTAATCGCAGATGTAGGGATGTAAGGCTGCTTCTGACTCTCTACAGCCGCTGAACATGATTTGCCTCATGTTCTAGCAGAAGCATGGTTTTGCCAGCTACAGACTTCCATGTTGGTTGACATCTGGAATTCTAGGAACTTTTTGGAGGGTAAATTCAAGGACTCCAGAAGGAAGATGGAGGGTTGTTGGTCTTTTAGGACGGTTGGTTGTGGTTTGTTAGTAGCTGTGGTCAAACAAGAAACAAAAGGTTATGTCGGGAGCCATTTGCCTGTTTCTAAAAGCAGAGTAAAAGTTTGCCCCTGCTTCTCTGAAGCAGAAAGGTGGTGGTGGTGGTGGGGAGCCAGTGGGGAGCTCTGCCTGACAGGCATCGTCAAGGTGGGTCAGTGTCTGTTGGCAGACCTGCTGAGTGTCCGCTGAGCCGTGGACCTGCCGAGCAGGCTCTCTGCGGGCAGAACCAGGCGAAAGGGAGAGAACCCGGTCCAGCCAAGCCTCTCAGGGCTGAGCGGGATGGTGAGTGTCTCGGCTCGGATCTCCTGCCTCCAATAACCACCCCCAGCCAGGAGTCTGTCAAAGCAGGAACTCATTTTAATGTATCAATCTTTTCTTTATAAAGGGCTGAGAGAGGAGGCAGAGTTTTCTGCTGAGGTGAGATGATGTAGGAGGAGGGGAAAGTTGATAAGTTGATGAAGGGTATGGGGTGACTAACGGAACCAACAGTTACTCTACATCAGCAGGAACTAGGCAAAGCAGGTTGTGCTGAGTCACTCCAGTACGGAAGTGACTGGGACAGTTTACAAAACTGGAGCCAGGCTCGGGTTTGTCCTCAAGGCCCAAACCGAGGGCCAATAGGGCCCAACATGGACCAATAAGAGGAGGTGCACCTGGGGCTGAAGATGAGCGGCTGAAAGTTCTATTGATCTTGGTGGAAGGAACAGGGAGGAGTCTCTAGATAAGAACAAATGTCCTGTGTATACTTCAGCAAATTGTTTCTGTTAGCTGTGGCTTTGCTTCCCACGATACTGTGGGGTATAAAAAGCCTACGAAAAATAAACTGGAGGCTGCTGCTGCTGCAGTATTAACCAGCAGTCCTCCCAAATCTAACTCTTGGCTTCGCATCTTCTTTCTGCCTTTCCTATCTTTAATCCTTGCTTCCCCTCAGACACTGTTCAGTGCATGCTGGTGGGCTGAGTACAAGGAAAGAAATTAGATTAAAGGATCTCTTTCTAAAGTAGCAAAGACCAGCTACACTGGTTAATGCTAAAAGAGGAGCCAGCCTAGGACAAGTTTGCGGTCCATGTATGCTGTCACCCTCAAGTCTCTTTTAGGTTCAGGTTCCAGGTTATGTTCTGAACAACTAAAATACAGACTGGAGACTGCAAGTCTAGCCACTTAGACAGATGTGAAATTTACACAGCAAGTGGAAAGTCCCAGACAATGAAAAACACAGGAGAAGAAGGTAGAAAAATGAAAAGCCGGGGTGGGGAGGTTTACATAAGCTGTGTCTTATGCTAAGTAAGCTTCTTAAAAAGAATATCATCGACAGGCAGTGGTGGTGGCACACGCCTTTAATCCCAGCACTTGGGAGGTAGAGGCAGGCGAATTTCTGAGTTGGAGGCCAGCCTGGTCTACAGAGTGAGTTCCAGGACAAGCCAGGGCTACACAGAGAAACCCTGTCTCGAAAAAATGAAACAAAACAAAACAAAACAAAAAAAGAATACCATCAGGCTGGAGAGATGGCGCAGAGGTTAAGAGCACTGATGGCTCTTCCAAAGGTCCTTAGTTCAATTCCCAGCAACCACATGGTGGCTCACAACCATGGAATCTGATTCCATATAAGGGAATCGATGCCCTCTTCTGATGTGTCTGAAGACAGCGATAGCATACAAATGTATATTAAATAAATATTAAAAAAAAAAAGAATACTTACATGGGGCAAATGAAAGGAAACAGGAGACTTCTATGAAGTCAGCAGAAGCAGCAGACAATGTTACATACTCAGGAGTCTAACCAAACAGTGCTGCACAAGGGGAACTCAGTGTATCTCAAAAACACTTCCGACCAAGCCTCTATTGGCCTTGGAACTGAACCACAGCCCCATGTGGTGAGGAGAGCTGTGTTCTCAGAATCTGATGCAACCCCTCCCAAAGGCCATTAAAAGCTCTCCCAAGCATATTCCAGATTTTAGAGAAGGAGCTCAGTTTTATCTGTATACCTCAGGGCCTTAGGGAAAGCTCCCAAGGCCTAGGCCTTAGGCTGTTCCTGGCTCTGCCAAGCATGTTCCTGGGGTTCAGAAGGAGCTATGTCATTCTCCATACATGTGGACCTCAGGGGCAAAAAACCTTGCTTGATCAAGCCAGCACTCAATACAACAATGGTTGTTGTTGTTGTTGTTGTTGTTGTTTCCTTTTCTTCTCTTTTTCACCTTTCCACATGGTTGTCACTAGGTGCCATCTCACCCATGTAACAAACAATATGTATGCCTTTCTCAGGAAGAAAACTGAACCTTTATGGCTCACCAGGCCTTACTGTTGATTGTGATCCTGTAAAGCCCCATTGAGCAGCTTGTTAGAGACCTGCTCTTTGATATGGAGAGGGGCCTAGTGGCTGGTTATAAATCAAGTTTGTTTCCTTTGTGATGGTTTGGAGCCATATTTCAGGACAACACTGGTGAACAAACTTGTGTAGCCTAGCTTGCTAATCTCTAACATGCCTGGTTAGCAGATCACTTCTCTGTGGCAAGTCTTACAGGCAGCCCTCCTTCAGCTAAATTCTACCTGGTGTGCCTTACTATCTCCTAAGCTTTAGTACAATCCTTACATCATCAATTCTACTCTTTTACATGGCAGCTTGATATTGGATCGCTACCCAGCACATGAGACAGCCACAAAATTAACTCCAAATGGATCGTACACTTAAATGTTAAATGTTAAAAACAGAATTGTAGAAATTAGGGCTCTCTGAGTTTGGCATCATGCCAAGGATGTTTCTACACACAAGCCACTCTTCCAAATGCTCTGCACAGATGCAGCCCCCACAGTGAAGTTATTCTGAGGCTACAGCTGGGTCCAGCGAGTGGCTAGGACCACAAGGGACCTCATAGGTGGCGGCATCTGGCTGCTGGTTCCCACCCTGCCCCGGGGGGAAAAAACACACCAGTTCCCATTGCCCAGCCCCTTGCTCCTCCCGGTTGTTGGCAGTGATCCTGTGCTCACCATGCTGCAACTTCAGAGCTTTCCTGAGCGCGCTTCACAGCATCCAGCAACAGGACAGAGGTTCATTCAAGCCTGTTCAGCTACTAGGAGGAACCTGCCGCGTGGCAGCCAGAAGAACCCGCCTCCTCCTCTGACTGGCACGCCTGAAGGCTTTGATTGGCTGGTGAGCTTTGAGTGACATGAGTACCTCCCTTAGGGTTAGAGAGTGCCAAAGAGAGGTTCTCAGCCCAGGCTTTCAGTCCAGGGCTGGAGCTTTTCCAAATCTGCTGAGATTCGCATTTCTGTAGCACAAGTGCCTGTCCTCCAATAGCCTACCCATCTGTCTCCCCGCCCAGCCCCAGGGAGGACCCACCACTCCACCTACCACTGCTCCGCTGCGTGGTCCTCCCCTTTGTGGGCAGTGACCTAGGTCCTGACTTCAGCCTGAGCTCCTCCCCTCACGGCATTGGGTAGATTCTTTCCTTTCTTACTCTGTAATCAAGGTAGATAGCATGCACAGCCCATGACTCAACTTGCAGTGGAGTTATCATTCTGTCCCACAAGCGGAAGGGTGCCCAGGATATTAACAACTAAAGAGAGATTTTTGGAAACAAGATTCTTATTTTGTGGATGTTGGTATTCAGACCTGGGACAAGTGGCTGAAGTGCACATTGAACACACCAAAGCCGGCCCGGCCTATCCCAGAGCTCTTCAGTCCCCACCTTCATACCCTGCCTTGTACCCTGAACTTTTCAGCCCAGGGGCTGGCCTTTCCCTCCCTCAGAAGCTCTTCCTATATAATCCATACATGTAGTGCTCTTTGTCTCTCTGTTTCTGTGTGTCTCTCCCTCTCCCCTTCTCCCTCCCTCTCCCTCCCTTTTCCTCCCTCTTCTCTCTTCCTTCTCCTGCGACCCTGCATTTTTCTCTCCCTGCTTGCCTTGCTTTTTCTCTTTCTCACCACATCCCCCCCTCATTCTCCCATCCCATAGTGACTTCTCTGACCTCCTTGGGACTCGTGAACTCTCTGGTTCCTTGGGATCAGTGAACCCACTAGAGAGCTGCCCCCAATAAACCTGCAAAGACTCTAAGTAGGCTTGGGTTGAGTCCTTCCTGCTGGGTAAACTGCAGCTAGTTTTCAGTTGGCAGGTATGAGAAGCCTGGGAGACAAGCAGGAACCAGATGACAAACCGGGTGGAGCACTATTGTTAACCAGCACATCTTCCTCAGTGGGAAGGTGAACACACAGTCATACACAGAGCTTAGTAGCAAAGGTTGTCTGGATGAAGAGACCTGATAGGATGAGCGTATGCATGTAGAATGTGGATTTATTAGAATATTTCACAGGCTGTGGTCCAATTAGTCCAGCAATGGCTATCTAATAATGGTTTAGTCCGAGTTGTTGTGTCTCAGCTGGTGTTCAGTATATGCCAGATTTCTCAAGTAGATTCCTGTTATTAATATGCTTTTCCTGTTATTTTACATTCATAATCACTAGGTATTAGCCCACCCTTTTAAGCAGATCTCTGCGGATCTATGAAGATGTACTGTCTTGTAGTGATGCTATATAGACAAATAGATGACTTTTTTTTTTTTTCGAGACAAGGTCTCTCTGTATAGCCCTGGCTGTCCTGCAACTCACTCTGTAGACCAAGCTGGCCTAGAACTCAGAAATTCGCCTGCCTCTGCCTCCCACATGCTGTGATTAAAGGTGTGTACCACCATCGCCCGGCTGACTTCTTAATTCTTAATGATGATCCTATAAGAATTCCTAAAAGTACATCAGTATTTATTAAGCTCTTTTATAGTGGGACTGCTATTAGGCCCTTTCTGATAGTCAAAACTGCAATGCAAACTTTGCCAGTCTGTCACCAGTTAATTGCTTCTACTACTCAGAGACCATTCCAAGCAGTTATAAAACCAAAGGTCATAAAAAGGGAACTAATGATTTATTATAGGTGCTAAGACAGATGATATCATGCGGACTGAGTTTATCTATACAAAAACTTCACTAATCAGTTATGGTTTTTAACTCTCCATGAACCTGTGGAGCTGTGATAGGTGATGAATGTTTAGCCAGATAATTGCTCCTAATGGATATGCATGTAAACATTCTCTGTTGTAAACTTCTATTTCGATTTATGATTTGAATTATGCATAAACTTATGATGAATTTGTGTGTGTGTATGTGTGTGTGCGTGTGTGTTTCGAGACAGGGTTTCTCTGTGTAGCCTTGGCTGTCCTGGAACTCACTCTGTAGACCAGGCTGGCCTGGAACTCAGAAATCCGCCTGCCTCTGCCTCCCAAGTGCTGGGATTAAAGGTGTGTGCTACCACCTTCCGGCTTATGATGAACTTTTTATCATGTTATCATGTGTTCTGCAAGATGTATGAGTGCTGAGGACAAAGAGAAGAAACAGAACTGAGCTCAGTAGAACCTTTTAGACAGAACACTTTTAGTCAGATCTAAACAGAACTTTTTAGAACAGAACTGAGGATAAATTTTTAGTCAGGAACAAGAGAACTTTTTTGACAGAACTGAACTCAAGAACTTAGAAGTAAAGGCATTGCATTGGGAGGAAAGGCATTGAGAGGTAGAGCATCACTGTGACATCAGAGCAGGAGGGGGAGAGCAAGGTTAGGAGGAGAATGCAGAGTGGAACAACTTAGAAAGTATAAGGTAACATAAAAACCAAGGGAGCAATGTGCAGAATGCAGAGGGAAAGAGGAAAAAGGAAGAAGCTGCAGAGCGCAGAAGAGCAGGAGGCTTCTCCTTACCCCTGGACAGAACAGGTCTTTTCTCAATAACAAGGCAGGCTTGGTATTATTAAAAGGAACAAAGCTTTCTTCTTACAAACTTGGGTTTTATCCATTCAGCAATCGAAGGGCGGAAGCTCCTCCTCTTTTGGGAATGGCACCAGCGGCCCCTGTGCTACCAACTGAGGCATCTTCTCTTTCCAAGGGGCTTCAGCCTGGTCCTGGCTCAGAAGAGAAGGACCCAGCTCTACATTCTGGCCCAGATGTTTGTGCTTAATGCAAGACACAGTACGGTTTTTTGCTCCACTGAGAGATGGGCATGGAGGCCCAGAACAGTATATCTCATTAATGGCTTGGTTTTGTCCTCACTGCTGTTCTCCAGGCTCCAGGCTGGGAGGACAGGAAGGCTTTACAGTGGACCACTTCCAGAGAACCCAGTGCATGGCATCCCATAGGTGGGCAGCACCTGAAGTTCCCCAACAAGGTGGGGGCACAACTAGAGGCGGTTGTCCCCAGTGACCCAAGTCCTTCTTGGGGACCTTCATTTCCGATTGTCAAAATGGTCTGGGAGATGCTCCTGGGAAATGTGGAAGTCTTCACGTGGCTGCTGGTATCTGGCTTCAAAGGACCTTTCCCAGGCTGGACATGGAACAGCTGGCTAACCCAAACCCTAAACTTCCTCACAGCTGAGAGCACAGGACACCTGCTGGGTGCACAGGACACCTGCTGGGTACACAGGACACCTGCTGAGAGCACAGGACACCTGCTGGGTACACAGGACACCTGCTGGGTACACAGGACACCTGCTGGGTGCACAGGACACCTGCTGAGAGCACAGGACACCTGCTGGGTACACAGGACATCTGCTGGGTGCACAGGACACCTGCTGGGTACACAGGACATCTGCTGAGAGCACAGGACACCTGCTGGGTGCACAGGACACCTGCTGGGTGCACAGGACACCTGCTGGGTGCACAGGAGCCCAGCTGAGAGCACAGGAGCCCAGCTGAGAGCACAGGACACCAGCTGAGAGCACAGGACACCTGCTGAGAGCACAGGACACCTGCTGAGAACAAGACACTTGCACAGTGCACAGGACACCCCCAGAGAGCACAGGACATCTACTGAGGGCACAGGCCACCTACTAGGGCATAGGGTGCCTGCACTTGGCTCAAGGACAACTGCTGAGGGCATAGGATACCTTCTGAGGCACGGGAAACCTGCTGAGTGCACAGGACACCTACTGACTTGACAGGAGTCCTGCTGAGGTCAGAGAACACCTACTGGGGGACTTGACACCTACTAAAGCCCAGGGAACCTACACTGGGCTCAGGGGTACCTGCTGAGAGCACAGGACACATGAGTCTCAGGCAGCACTCAGGGGTTCCCTTGTAATATACAGGGGACTGCCACCCTGGGTTACCATCAGGCAGAGGTCTCAAGTCCCCCACAGGACTTGGCAGGGGAAGCGGGGAGGAACTGAGGAAGGGAGGGAGGGAGGGAGGGAGGAGTGCTGGAGGCAGTGACAACTATCCAACTGCAGCCTTGGGCCTCTGGTAGGGATCCTGTGGAGCCCAGGGGTTTGGGATAGCTGGAAGACCTTGGGGGACTAAACAGAAAAGGCTGTGAACCTTCAGGGCGTGAGAGAAGAAGCTCCCAAGCACTTCCAGTAACCCCCTAGGCTGGGGGGGGGGGCCTTTCTGTTCTTCCCCTGGCTTGGATCTCCCATCCACCTCATGCCCCCCCCCCCGCAGCACCCCAGTTCACACCTGCTTAGTCCCTCCCTAGGCTCAGATCTATCCCCAGTCCCTCCTCTCCGCTTCCCCCTCCCCCCCACCCCCACCCCTCCACCCCCACCTCCCACCCCCGTCCCTCTTCTTCCTCCCCCTTGTCCCTCCCCAGGCTCGGATTTCTGAAGGAGGAGGAGGAGGAGGAGGAGGAGCCGCCGCCTTGCTGGGCCAGGGAAACAAAAGGTTTTAGTCATCCCGTAGCTTTAAAACCACAGCTGGTTAAGATGAAAGAGTTTGGCCCTGGAGCCAGGACAGAGGAATGCAGAGCCAGTAAGGGCCTGACCCTGGAAGGGAAGGAAGACCCATCACAGAGCCTTTGTGAACAGCAGCTCTTTGGGGTAGGCTAGAAGAGAGGTTGAACCTTTATTAAAAGTAGGTTTCAAAAAAGTTATGCCTACACATGTATGACTCTAAGGACTTACCGTGCTGGCAGTGGAGCCTGATCCTGTGCCTGGTAAGGGGGAGAGGGGACGAGGGAGGGAGTCCTCGGGACACGGTGCCTCAGTTTCCCCTCCCCCCAGCTGCCTCGGTGCCCCCTTCCCTTCCAGCTGCCATAGTTTCCCCTCCCCCCAGCTGCCTCAGTGCCCCCTTCCCTTCCAGCTGCCTCAGTTTCCCCTTCTGTATCTCAGATGCTGGCCTGGCCTGCCTGTTAGGGTTATAGCTGAAGAATGAGCTGGTCAGAGTTGGTCTCCACCCCACCGCTGATCCAGGGACTAGAGCCAAGCAGGGCGGGAGGGGTAGGTGAAGTCTGCCGCTCAGTGCATAAGAACGCATTGACCGTCCCAGCGCACATAGTAGGCACCGAAGGTATGCAAGCATGTGTCCTGACTATGCGTGACATCACAGCGGCCACGCCCCCACAGGGGACAGAACAGAGTCTTTTGGAGGAGGGAGCTCGGACCACAGACTCGCTAGTGGGACAGCGTGGACTTCGGTGCTCCCCCTCCTCTTTCTAACGTGGACACCCGCGGGAGGCGGGGACCGCAGGTCAGTGACTGAGCAGGGTCACAGGGTCATAAGAGTGGGGGAGCACAAATTCGAGGGTTACACGTTGGGGGGAGAGTATGGGTCCGATGATCACACAGGGTTGGGTCAGGGAGGAGGGGGAAGAGTGGAGGTCACAGGGTGGGAACGCGGGTCCCAGAGTCGTACGGGGGTGGGGGGGGCGGGATGTGGGTCCAGGGGCCACCCGGGGTGGGAATGCGGATCCAGGGGACACACGGGGAGGGGAGTGTGGGTCACGGGGTGGAGCGTGGATCCAGGAGTCACCCAGGGGTGGGAATGCAGGTCCCCGGGACACAGAGGTGGGGAGCGTGGTCCCCAGAACAGCTCAGCACACCCACAGTCACAGGCCTCCTGCTTCAGTTTCCCCTGTACCTCCATCTTGTACAGTCCTGCCATGTCCACCCGTGGCCCCACCTCGCCCCATCACGGTGCCTTGGCCCCCCACTCACCGCGCCCTGTGCTCGCCCTCCCTCCCGCAGTTGCAGCCCCCATGGGAGACCAGGCAGACTGGATGTCGCGGCTGTGCCCGCGGCTGTGGGATGTCCCCCTGCACCACCTGTCCATCCCAGGTGAGTATGGAGCCAACCTCACGATCTCGGGATGCGGGACCAGGCTGAGATGGAGCTTCCGCGGGGAAGCTGTCAATCATTGTCAGTGGCTCTGTCTGGCTGACGTGCTGGAGGACTCGACACTGGCGGGGGTGGGGGGCGCTGGGGGTGGCAGGGGCTGGACACGGAGGCCTTAAGCCCCGCCCCTTCCAACCTGTCAGTCACAGGGGACCCTGACTGTTTGGGGCTCCGCGGGGAGTCAGGGGCGGGATATGGCCAGTGACTTGCGTGTCCCCAGGGAGCCACGACACGATGACATACTGCCTGAACCGTAAGTCTCCGATCTCCCGTGCAAGTTCCTGGCTACTGCATCTGCTGGGCCGGGTCGTGCCATTCGTCACTGGGCCCGTGGTGATGAAATGGTCTGTCACGCAGGTGAGGGCATAGGAACGTGTTTGGGAGGGGGCGAGCCCGGGGGCGGGGCTAGAGGGTCTTGGTGACGTAGCCCTGGGGATCAGGTGAGCCCTGGGACAGGAGGGTTCAAGGACCAGGTGGGCGAGGTTAGGGGGTCCCGGTGACATAGTGGGGGCAGGGTTAGGGCCCTGGTGATGTAGCTCTGGAGGCGGGGCTAGGGGTCCTGGTGACCCCTACTCCTGTGCACGGACCCGCCCCGGGTGTCCACCCTCACCCTGCAGACCCTGGACGTGACGCAGCAACTGGATGCTGGTGTGCGGTACCTGGACCTGCGGATCGCGCATGCGCCGGGGGGCTCCGCACGGAACCTGTGCTTTGTGCACATGATGTACACGAAGGCGCTGGTGGAGGTGTGGGCACAGGGGAGGGAAGAGGGATAGGAAGAGGAGGAAGGAAGGGGAATGGGAGAGGGAGTGAGAAATGGGAGCAGGGAGAGAGGGTGAGAAGGGCGGGGGAATGGGAGGAGGCAGGATCGAGAGTGTCTGAGTGGACACAGGTCCCACCAGGATCACTTGGTTGTCACGTGACCTGTGACCCGGCCCATGACCAGGCCTGTGATGTGACCCACGAGCCGTGACGTAACCCGTGATGCGGCCCGTCCCGCCCCCAGGACACCCTCACAGAGATAGCTGAGTGGCTGCAGTCGCACCCCCGCGAGGTGGTCATCTTGGCCTGCAGGAACTTTGAGGGGATGACGCGTGAGCTACACGACTATCTCGTGGGCTGCATCATGAACATTTTTGGAGACATGCTGTGTCCGAGTGGGGTGAGGAAGCATGGTCTCTATCACATGGGATGGGGAGGGTCAGGGATGAGCATGTCCTTGTATGGCAGGGTGAGGGAGAAGTGACCCTCACCCCCATGCCCCTCCCCACCCAGGAAGTCCCCACACTAGGGCAGCTGTGGGCACGCGGTCAGCAGGTCATCGTGTCCTACGAGGACGAGGCCACAGTCAACCGCTATGACCAGCTGTGGCCTGCGATCCCATACTGGTGGGGGAATGCGGTAAAGACCGATGTCCTACTGCGGTTCCTGGAGACCATGAAGGGCCAAGGCCGCCCAGGTGATGCCACTGGAGGGGGGATAATGGTGATGTCTCAGGGACGGGGTGACAGCACTGAAATGGGCACTTCAGTGGTGACATCATGGGAGATGGGATGGCGGTGATGTCACGGGAACCAGTGACACATGGAACACAGATCAATGTGACATCATGGGCAGTGTGATAGTATGGGGGATGCAGGGCAGGGCTATGACAGCACTGGGCAGTGCAATGATGACATATCATGGGATGAGGCGGGCATCTGTATGACATCATCCTACCAATCACTACGGACTGGGCAGGAGAATGTCAGCAAGGATACAGATGGTGCCTCCGGGGATTGGATGGCCACCCAGTCAGTCGCACTAGGTGTGACATCATCCTGACACCAAAACTACTTTGCCTGGTGACACCATCAGTCACATGGGGAGGGAGACGGTGTCTCTGGTGTTACGGTGGTTATGTGGCTGTGTGGTGTGGGCTTCCCTGTGACCTGACTCCATCGGTCGGTCACATAACATGGTGTCACCCCTCTCAGGTGGCCTGTTCGTTGCTGGCATCAACATCACTGAGAACCTGTGCTACATCCTCCTGCACCCAGCAGACTCCCTGGAGGAGATGACACGCCGGGGCCTCCCACCAATGACCAAGTGGGTGCGTGCACAGCAGCCAGGGCAGAGCCCTCACTGCACCAACATCATCGCAGGCGATTTCGTGGGTGCGGATGGCTTTGTGAGTGAAGTCATCAGCCTGAACCTTAAACTGCTGTCTCGATAACTGCCACGCCCCCAAGGCCGGGGGTGGGGGTGGGGGTGGGCTGCACACCCAGCATCGCCAGGTGCTCAGGCCTCCATTGATTAAGGGATTTTGAAGTAACGCATATGTGCGGATGTTTTTGTGGTCTCTGGCAGCCCAGGCTAGACTCAGGCCTTGAAAACAGTCTGGCAACCCCTCAAACCCATGTCTCAGCTTCCAAAGGAAGCTCTGCCCCCAGCCACTGAGCACAAGCCCCTTTTCCCATGTGACAGGGACCCCTCCCAGTCACCTATACAAACCCAGGGTGCTGAGGACACAGGGCACATGGTGCTTTAATAAGTTACTGTCAGTCAGTGTGGGAGGACAGAAGGGGCGTCAGTGGGGAACAGCTTCCTGAACCGGCCATAGGCAGCCTGGGTGATGACGACGGTAACGTGCACAGCACCACCCTCTGGCAGCTCCTGGACCTGCTGCACCACGGCCTCCTTATAGAGCCACCTGCAGGGACATGCAAATCAGTGCCAGGCATGCTGGGAAGCCTCAAGGCATGCTGGAAAGTAGTGCAGGGACGGGTGGGCACCCCTACACATGACTCACCCAAGCTGGGGTCCCCCAAGGCGCACACGCAGTGTGACAACCTGCCTGCCTGTGGCACGCAGCACGGCCGCCTCCAATGCAGCCTTCAGCTCGTCTAGCCCACGCCCTGAGACTGCAGACACGGCCAGGGCTCCAGAGCATGGTGGAGTGTACCTGCAGGAGTTGGGGGTTAGGGGCTTGGCCGAGAGGGCAGTGTGGGCCACCACCCTACCCACCACGCCTCGCTCACCCCGGCACCAGGTCCACCTTGCTGTGAACCTCCAATGCTGACTCCAGCAGAGCAGGGGGCAGATGCAGGCCCCGAAGTGTGGACAGGACCGTGGCCTTCTGCAGCTCTGCGTCAGGGTGGCTCACATCAGTCACGTGCACCAGGACGTCCTGTATGGGGCATGGCAGGGACGGAGTGTGGTCGGGAATAAGAGTGTGACAGGTGTCATGAAGGGGCGAGGTCAGAGGTGAGAGATAAGGAGTGTGGTCATGGGGCGTGGCCAGAGGACAGAAGCAGTCAGCAGACAGGAATGCCAGGGTACCATGTCCACATCACACCCAGGCCTAGGAGGGTGACCTGACACCCACAAAGGACCACAATGAGGACACCCACCGAGTAAGCCACGTCCTCCAGCGTGGCAGAGAATGCATGTATTAGGCTGTGCGGCAGCTGGGACAGGAAGCCAATGGTGTCCACATACAAGATGCGCAGGCCCGAGGGCAGCAACCCCTCATGTACCGTGACATCAAGAGTGGCGAACGGCTGGTCCCGCGGCTGCATAGCAGTCTCACCCGTCAGAGCCTGGATGAGTGTGGTCTTCCCTGGGGTGGGGGGAGTGGGTGAGAATGTGGCACTGTCAGCCCAAGCACGTGCCACGCCCACCCTCATGCACCCCAACCTCCCATGTACGCCCCTCCCTCCTCACCACAGTTGGTGTATCCCACCACTGACACAACAGGGAACTCCCGCCGCACCCGCTCCCTCCGCATCAGCCTCCGCTTATCTCGAAGCCGCTCAAGGACACGCCGGAGCCTCAACTCTCGGTCCCTGAGTGCACGGGCCCGCAGCTCCGTGGGTGACTCCCCTGGGAGGACAAGTGACACAGTGGGAGGGGGGTGTGGGGAGGAGCCCGATGCAGAACTTCGGGGTCTTCTGTGGGGCATGAGCACCACATCCGTGGGGGATCCTGCCTGACTTCGCCCCAGACAGGCGATGCGTCAGGATCAGCAGATCCTCCCATGGGGGATCACATCAGTCGTTCACAGAACAACACACAGGGTCAGCCTGTCTGTCACACATCTGTGGAGCAGTCGGCTCAGAGCAGGTTCGTGCGGAGACCAATGGACTCAGAGATCAAAAAGGGTCATGAAGTGAGCACGAGGGGGTCATGGAAGGGTCAGGTCAGGGGTCACGTGAACTCTCCATACCTCGCAGTCCCTCCTGCTATGATCTTAGGGCTCAGTCACTACATTAGACCCCAGTCACAGCCCCGCGTGACAATGGTCCGTGTTCCCCTCCATGTCCCCCTTCTCCCCAATATCCCCGCTACCCATCTCTGGCCCTTACCTGACCCCATGATGTACCGGGAGCCCCAGCCTTGATGGTCCTGCTGCGCAGAGTCACCACTCACAGAAGACCTGGAGGGAGACAGGTGGGGAGTGCATGAGGGGAGGACAGGACACAGGGAACACCCCTGTCACAGTGCAGAGGACCCACGGGGAGGAAATGCGGAGAGCACCACCTGTTGCAGCATCCACAGACACGCGGGAGGACACGAAGGGAGGCCATGGAGGGCGGCCATGAGGGGAGTACCCAACGGCAGCATCCAATGACATATGGGGACCACTACATGCTGCAGCACCCACAGATTCTCTGGGAGAGCAGGTGGTGGAAACGTAAGGGGAGGACATGCGGGGAGCACCCACGGACCTGAGGAGCGGGATTTCTGCCAGCGCCAGCTGCATCCGGGCCTCTCTCGTGCGCGCGTTACAGCGGAAGATGTGCAGGACTAGGGTGAATCTATCGAACACGCGCAAGCCCCACGCGGTCTCCAGCTCCGTCTGAGGAGACGGGGGTCACTGGAAGATCAGTCAGGGGTCACATGGTGTCATGGGTCACATGAGGATCAGGGGGAACAACAGGAACCTTGGTCGGTGGCGCCATCCTCTCCACGTTGAGGAACACGGACGTGATGTCCTGGCATCCTCTGATCTTTTCTGGAGCACAGGGAGTGGCCCGTCACCGGGGTTAGGAGGCAGTCCGTCCTGGCGCGCAGGCAGAGGCGGCGTGCGTGCGCGCCACCAGCGGCCAAAGGGGCAGTATCGCTCACCTGTCAGGTCCCGAAAGTTGCCCTTGCCGAACACCAGCCTGCTGCCAGGCGCTGCGCTGGGCACCACCAGGGTACACGCGACCGTCCATCCCGGAAGCGCGCGCACCAGCGCGGCCGCCTCCGCCACCTGCCACTCCGCTGCAGGGACATAAGGGTCGGTCCAGTCAAGGGCCGCGGGGGAAGACCCCGGACCACAGGAGTGGACAGGGTTAGCTCTGGGATGGAACCGCTCCTACGCGGGGCCCGCCTCCTCCGCCCACATCACAACCCCCAAAAGCTCGCCAGGCCACGATCGTTCTAACTCTCTACTGGGGCAAGGCACAGAACGTCAAGGACACGCCCCTTCTGCCCAAGGTCTTTCCCTCAGACCCCGCCTACAAATGCATGATAGCTCCGCCCCTTGACCTCACGCTGACCTTACCCAGACCCCGCCTCCAGCACACGCAGCCCCGCCCACAGAGCAGCCCCCGGCACCATCACGCTCTCAGCCAGGTCACGCCCCCAGCACGCGTGCTCCCCAGACTCCGACTCCACGAGGAGAGTAGCCACGATCCCTAGCCCCTCCCAGGCTATCCACACTGCCTACCACGCGCCGACGTCCATGACAGTTCCCTGCCCCAGTGCTCCTCCCTCGGCTCGTCCTTCCTTTCTCGCGACGACTCCGCCCCTCCGGGACCTCCACCAACCTGTGTCAGCCAGCCCCGCAGCACCTCCCTTCCGTCCTCAGTACCCACTTCCGTCCTCTCTGCTGTCTCTTCTCTCTTCGGCGCTCTGATAGCTCTATCGTCTGCAGCCCCGCCCTCAGGCGTCACCGCCGCCCGGGTTCCTTCCCCTCCGCCCTCAGTCCGGCGACTTCCGGCTAGCACTAGCACGTTTCCGCCTCCAGGTCCCCGCCCCTTCCGGCCTCCCTCCTCGGTCCGCACTCTCACCTGTGCTTCGAGACTTTTTTCCGGCCGGGCGTCTGACGTCAGGATGCAGGACGCACACGCGCTGTGCATCGGCGGGCAGGAGGGGCGGGGCGCGGAGCAGCTCATCCTCGTCTCCCTCTTCGTCCTCACGCGCGTCCTCCCCGCCCCCACCACGCTCGGGACCGCCCCCCGCCCACGCGCTCCCCCAGACCCGAATCCCGGCGATGACAGTGCGGACCGGACTTGGCAGGGTCCCCGCGGGGCTCCGAGCGTGTTGTGTGCAGCGTACCCATTGGAGCCAGAACCCCGGGAGCGCGGCGGCGCGCAGGAACAGCATGGCGCGTGCGCGCGCAACGAGGGGCGGGGCGTGGGGCCGGGGGGCGGGGCAGGGATGGACAGGAAGAAAGAACAACCAGACGCATGCGCGTGCCGCGAAGGGTGGCTCTGGGAGGATCTAGAGCAGATCGCGTCCGAGCAGCGAAGAACTTGGGTAGGGGCGGGGTCTGCGGTGAGGGGCGGGGCCGGGAGGACAATGCCCCACCCCTCAGTGGCTGCTTGTAAGTTTGGCTCCTGATTGACAGGAGGCGGAGCCCAATTTTGTCACTTGCGAGCTAGCTCCGGGAGCGTGTACTCAAGGGGGGGGAGTGTAGCCTCACGGTGGGGGCGTGGTCTGCGCTAAAAGTCACGCTGCTCCTTTATCCACTGTCACCTGTGCTGTCGCCTGGACACCGGGGTCAGTACACCTGTCACACGCCTGGGGTTATTCCCCCACAGCCGTGTCGAGTCCCCAGGTGCGTCCCCTGAACACTAGACGTCCGAGGTGAGTCAGGAAAGGAGCGGGAGTGACCGGTTCTGTGACGTCACCCCGGATCTCCCGCACTGGTACGTGGAGGACACGGACACTCTCTGCACGGCCCAGGAGTGGGGGAAGAGGGGGGGAAATCTCTTAACTTCGACCTCACCCTCGAACCCCTGACTTGGCGCTGCCAACTGTGTTTCACACACGAGAGCCTGACTGTGCGCAGCCCACGATTTCCCCACCAGCACCTGACTGCCTGTGGGATGCCCCCTCGTCAGTGTCCAAGAGATCACGTGACCCTGCTTCGGCGCCCTCACACAGGGCTGGAGGGAGTGTCCTGATCGAGTCAGTGCCGGGGTCTCCCGCCCCTCCATTCTGTTGCGACCTATGACCCCTCAGTGGCCTTCCCCCCCCCACCCGCCCCCGTGTCAATCGCTTCCTACGAGCCTGGAAACCCACGGCCCAGTCCCCAGGCCCTGCCTGTCACCGCTCAGCCCCGCCCACACACCCAGCCCCGCCCCTTCACACCCTGCCTGTCAGCACTCGGCTCCCCCCCATGGCCCGTGCTCAGCCCCAATCTTGGGGCAAGAGATACTGAGCTAAAACTGATTTTATCCTAACGTTTACGTTTAGGTGTCATGAAACCACTGCCCTTGCTCTGTTCCTTTTTCCATGTAGTCGCAGACACCGGTAAATTACAAAATCGACAGATGAAGCTTCCAAGGGAATGGTTTTCTGTATTCTTGAGCCATCAAAATGGTTCAATTGGGCAAGGTGCCTCCCACCAAGACTCAAAATTTGTGTTCAGGCCGGGCAGTGGTGGCGCACGCCTTTAATCCCAGCACTTGGGAGGCAGAGACAGGTGGATTTCTGAGTTCGAGGCCAGCCTGGTCTACAGAGTGAGTTCCAGGACAGCCAGGGCTACACAGAGAAACCCTGTCTCGAAAATGGATCAGAATGGAGTTAGTGTAGGCACACAATTTCAAAAGGAACGACACAGGGCTCAATAGAACTCAGGGTTTGGACTATGACAACTTTTATGAAGACAATAAAGTTAGGTATAAAGGACACAGGCTATTGAAATAATCTAGCACTGAATATTAAAATAGAAGTCAAGTAAGTTATAAAATATGTTAACTTTTATGCTTAATTATAAGAAATGACAAATATTCATGTTTCTGTTGAAACTTACTTGGGCCACAGGAAACTCTCCTTAACACACAGGAAGATGGAGTCACAGGAGATAGGCTAGAGGATGGTCAGTACCAAGAACTAGAAGGAACGAAATGGAATATATCTGTGACCTGGAATAGCTGCTCTCTCTCTCTGCTGTACTTTTTTTTTTGTTTTTTTTTTTGTTTTGGTTTGGTTTGGTTTGGTTTTTTTTTTTTTTGGTTTTTTGAGACAGGGTTTCTCTGTGTAGCCCTGGCTGTCCTGGAACTCACTTTGTAGATCAGGCTGGCCTCGAACTCAGAAATCCACCTGCTTCTGCCTCCCGAGT
>JADRCD010206407.1:31234-57202 GCA_019843815.1 Montemys delectorum
TCAACAATATGAACTAACTAGTACCCTCAGAGCTCCCAGGGACTAAACCACCCACCAAAGAGTACACATGGTGGGACTCATGGCTCCAGCTGCATATGTAGCAGAGGATGGCCTAGTCGGTCATCAATGGGAGAAGAGGCTCTCAGTCCTGTGAAGGTTTTACATCCCAGTGTAGGGGAATGCCAGGGCCAGAAAGTGGGAGAGGGTGGGTTGGTGAGCAGTGGGAGGGGGGAGGGAACAGGGTTTTTGGGTTTTTTCTTTCCCGGAGGGGAAACTGGGAAAGGAGATATCATTTGAAATGTAAATAAAGAAAATATCTAATTAAAAAAATAAATTAGCCGGGCAGTGGTGGCACATGCCTTTAATCCCAGGACTTGGGAGGCAGAGGCAGGCAGATTTCTGAGTGTGAGGCCAGCCTGGTCTACAAAGTGAGTTCCAGGACAGTCAAGGCTACACAGAGAAACCCTGTCTTGAAAAAACAAAATTAATTAATTAATTAATTAACTAATTAAATAAATTATTAAAGTACCTTAAAATTTAAAAAAAAAGAATTCAAAGCTAGCCTGGGGATTTAAAACCCTATCCAATTGAATAAACAAACTAAAAAATGAATAAATAAAAATAAATAGAAAAAATTTGAAACCTTCAGAGGTATGTATGCCTTTGGGACTATATCTTGCTCTGACTCTACAGTGAGCAGCCTTCTTTTTTTTTTTAAGATTTATTTATTTATTTCATGTATATGAGTACAGTGTAGCTGTACAGATGGTTGTGAGTCTTCATGTAGTTGTTGGGAATCGGATTTAGGACAACCCTCCAGTCAACCCTGCTTGCTCTGGTCGGCCCTGCTTGCTCTGGTCAACTCCACTCTCTCAGTCCCAGCTCACTCTGGCCCAAAGATTTATGTATTATTATAAATAACCACACTGTAGCTGTCCTCAGACACACCAGAAGAGGGCTTCAGATCTCATTACGGGTGATTGTAAACCACCATGTGGTTGCTGGGATTTGAACTCAGGACCTTCGGAAGAGTAGTCAGTGCTCTTACCCGCTGAGCCATCTCACCAGCCTGAGTGGCCTTCTTTTATCATGTGATCCCACATGACTTCTCCCTTGTTATACAAACATAAATCAGATTCAATTTTATTTTATGTATATGATTGCTTTATCTGTATGTACATGGGGCACCATTCACATACTTGGTGCCCTTGGAGGCCAAAAGATTGTGTTGGATCCCCTGAGACTGGAGTTATAGACAGCTGTGAGCCACCATGTGAGTGCTGGGACCCTAACCTGGTTCCTATGGAAGAACAGCCTGTGCTTTTAACCACTGAGATATCTCTCCAGCCCTGACCATACACTTCTTATTTCTATTATTTATTTACTATATATGCATGCTTGTGCACACACACATGTGCCACAGTGTGCATGTAAAGGACAGAAAATAGTTTTCAGGCCGGGCAGTGGTGGCGCACGCCTTTAATCCCAGCACTTGGGAGGCAGAGGCAGGTGGATTTCTGAGTTCGAGGCCAGCCTGGTCTACTGAATGAGTTCCAGGACAGCCAGGGCTACACAGAGAACCCAGGTCATTAGGCTTTGTAGCAAGTGCCCTCTGAGCCATTTTTGGACTTACACTATTTTTATGTACACATTTTAGGCTTCCTATGATTTAGATATGATTTGACAGTTTCTTAAGGTCCATTGTAATTGGAGGCTTCAATCTTAGGATGTTAATATTGGTGCTGTACAACTTTAATAGATTGGGCCTGCTAGGAGGCCCTTAATTACTGGGCTGGGCTTCTTTGATGTAGACCTCTTAGGCCATATAAGTAGTTATTATCAGAGCACTATGAGAAGAGATGGAGCCTAGTTCTAACCCAGTCTCTTTCTATTTCTTTTTTTTTTTCCATTAATGTATTTACTTATTCACTTTACATACCAATCATACCTCCCTGTCCCACCCTCACAAAGCCCTCCACCCATTACCCCCTTTCCTTCTCCAGGGGAAGCTCCCCTTGGGTACCACCTGCCATGGGACATCAAGTTGCAGCAAGACTAAACATATCCTCTCTCACTGAGACCCAACCAGGCAGTCCAGCTAAGGGAAGGGGACTCCACTGGCAGACAACAGACTCAGAGACAACCCTCCACCCTCCTCCAATTATTAGGGGAACTAAAAGAAAATCAAGCTGCACATCTGCTACAAGGGTGTAAATCCAGCCCCTGTGTGCTTTTTGATGGGTGGTTCAGTCTCTGAGAGCCCCCACGGACCCAGGTTAGTTGACCCTCTAAGTCTTCTTGTGGCGTCCCCCCAGCATGCTCAATCCTATCCCCAACTCTTCCACAAGACGCCCTGAGCACTGTCAGATGTTTGGTTGTGAGTTGCTTCAACTTTTTCCATCCTTGAGTTATTTTAAAGTTAATGAATTCTTCCTTTAAATTATCTTCTTGGGGTGATGGAAGGATGGCTCAGGGGCAAGTTTCCAGAGAACACCAGTTTAATTCCTAGCATCCACAGAAGAGCTCAAAACAGTCTTAGGAGGATCCAACACCCTCCTTCTGGCCTCTGTCAGCATGCACATGGTGCACAAGCATATAAGGCAGAACACATGAAATAAACAAATACATTTTAAAATAAAAAACGATCCGGGCAGTGGTGGCGCACGCCTTTAATCCCGGCTCTTGGGAGGCAGAGGCAGGTAGATTTCTGAGTTCGAGGCCAGCCTGGTCTACAGAGTGAGTTCCAGGACAGCCAGGGCTATACAAAGAAACTCTGTCTCAAAAATGAATAAATAAATATTAAAAAATAAAAAGTAAAAAAAGAGTTTAAAAAAATAAAATAGGGCTGGAGAGACGGCTCAGTGGTTAAGATCACCATCTGCTCTTCCAGAGGTCCTGAGTTCAATTCCCAGCAACCACATGGTGGCTCACAACCATCTGGAATGGGATCTGATGCCCTCTTTTGGTGTGTCTGAGGACAGCGACAATGTACTCACATACATAAATAAATCTTTTAAAAAAATAATAATCTAAAGTACTACAGGCCAGTGAGACAATATAATGATAAAGGCCATTGCTGATGACATTATCTTAAGGAAACAAGAAGGTTGTGCTGGGGAGTGGGTTCCGGAAGTAAAGCCCACCCCTTTCTGTCCCAGTGGACCTCTGGGAAATGTAGTTCTACATGGACACTTCCTCTACTGGGCCACAGCGACTCTGCAGCTGTCAGGTCTGCAGTAAGCCTTAGTGAAGCTAGGGACAGATAACGTGAACTGCGGGGAGCTAAGTCTGTCTCCATCCTGGTCTTTGCCAAACTCAAAGAACGTTTAGGCTCTGATTGGAGCCAGAGCGGAGTCCTTGGAGAGGATCATTGCACATGCGCAGGATGGCATTTTGGGGTTCTGGTTTTGGTGAGGATTAAGGTGAGGCGCTGCCCGTGGCACCCTGAGGTACTGTGGCCAAACACCTAGTAGGAAGTTGGGGCGAGAAAGTGCGGGTTGGCTGAGGGAGTGCAGGACGGGGATGGGGGGATATGGGGGTGTCATCACTGATGCACCGCGAGAGTGACGCACACGGCTTAGATGGTGGAGCATCTGAACATCAGAACGTTCTGGCCTGAGAGAGTAGGTGTCCATGCCAGGTAAATGAAGGACTAGTGGGATTCCCCAGACAAGTCCTTGTAGGGCGGGAAGGGGTGGCTTTGTAGGTTTGTAAACTGCTGGATGGCATGTATGTGTGCTCTTTTTGTTGTTGAAGACAGTAACGATCAGTCATTTGGGTGCCATAAGGACCCAGTCTTCCTGAGAGACAGAAGAAATCTTTCACCGGTTGGATTCTAGGAGAGGCTCACTGTAAAGATTTATCATCTCAGCATAATAGTGCTTGGGTCTGACTGTACGTTGTTAGCAATGGCAAACCTAAAAGTGGCCCTCTCCATTTTCATGCTTGCCTCCGAAGATTAATTTCACTACCCACCTATCAGTCCCAACAAAAAGGTTTTTAAACAAACTGGTTAAGTTTCTTTTCTTCCCCTAGTTTCTTGAATCTTGTGCTGTACGCAAACTCCGGCTAAGCAGAGTTCCTCTATTTTCTCTCCATCACATACTTTTAAAAAAAAAGATTTATTTATTTATTTATTTATTTTATGCATATGAGTACACTGTAGCCATACAAATGGTTGTGAGCCATCATGTGGTTGCTGGGAATTGAACTCAGGATCTCTGCTCACTCTGGCCCTGCTTGTTCCAGCCCAAAGACTTATTTATTATTATATATAAGTACACTGTAGCTGCCTTTAGACATCAGAAGAGGGCGTCAGATCTCATTTCGGATGTTTGTGCACCACCATGTGGTTGCTGGGAATTGAACTCAGAACCTTCGGAAGAGCAGTCGGTGCTCTTAACCGCTGAGCCATCTCTCCAGCCCCCCCCCCCCCCATCAAATACTTTAATCACACCTGGCTATACCTAGTCCTTTATACAAGTTTTAGTTCTCTTAAAAAAGAAAAAAAATCTAAGCTGGCGGTGTTGCATGCTTTTAACCCCTGCTCTTGGGAGACAGAGTCAAGCAGATCTCTGAGTTTGTGGCCAGTTTGGTCTACAGATTAAGTTCCAGGACAGCCAGGAAAACCATACTCCAGCTTCTTTCATACCCCAATGTTTGTGACGTCTAGCCTGAGGCTTTCAATTATCTGCATTCCTATCAAGAGGAAACCAGGACTTGCACCTCCAACTTAATGAGATTTACTAACATAGCGTATCTCGTTTCTCCACAGGCGCATCTCTCAGGGATAAAACAGTTCCTGTGAGACAAACAAGAGGTCATGTGAAGGGTGAGAACACGTTCTTAGGTTCCACAGGTTTCTCTCTGCAATCAGGACAGAAAAAAAAAAAAGTCATGACATACTGAGTTTCTTAAGTAGAAGATGGCAGAGTCAAAGGTGAGCTATTTGTTTATATCCTACGTATGACATGGCGTAGGATGTCATGACACTCCACTTAGAGGTGATGAGGATTACATGAATCTGCAACAGGGAAGGTCTGAAGTTTAGACTCTGAATAGGTTTGAGTTATAAAAAGAGAAAATATAAAACTGTTTAATAGCTATTTAAATGGATGGTCTAGGGAACAAATTCCCAAATAGCAAACCTGTAATGACTATATTTCCCAAGACTGGTTTTTACAGAATTCCTTTGGTCTGAGACCCCTTCCAAAGTAATAAGGATCAGATTTGGTAGAGGAAGACCCCTGAAGATCTCAGCTGCACACAGGAGAAAATCAAAAGAACCAACTGCACTGGTCAAGTAGATTGCTAAACTCTCTATTAAACAACGCTGAAACTGGCTGGGACATGTATATGTCTCAGCCAGAACTTCTGCTCTCGTGGCCAATAGATCTTATTGGCTATAGAATTCTCACGACTTATTATGACATTCCATCTTTCATATGTTATGAATGGAAACTTATATTACAGTTTGATTATAAGATCAAACTAACTTCCAATGAAAGACAGTTGTCTTTCACTTGCTCAAACAAAGAGCAGGAAATCATCCTTAATTGATCTGTACACCTTCCACATTCCATACAAATGTCTTTATAGACTTATATATTGCTTATAAAGTTTGTATATTGCAGAATGGAAGGGCAAAACAGCAGCCCTGACAAAATCCACCCTTGAGGATTCTGGGATGCCTGCTTCCTGCTGTTTCCTCAATTGTACTTAACTCAATTTCTATCCTAATTTGCATTTTCATCCTAAAAACATTGTTTTAGACCTAGAACACCTTCCTAACCAACTGGGAGCAGGGATTCTCAGCATCTTACCTGAGGTATTTTGGGAACCAAAATAACATAATGCAAGCGTTAGACCAAAGCCACAGCAAAGCCTTAGATGACTCAATTATCTTAACCTACATTCTGCCACGTGACTGGTTACCTATGTTCAGGTACCATGTGTCAGTCTGTCTCCTCACACTTTCCCTGTGAATCTCCCCATTCGTGGCTGTCTCCCAGAATCCTTTCTCTCTCCCAGATATCCTACCTCTAAGCCATAGACCATAGGCTTTTTACTTGACAGGTATGCATCCATACAATATACAAGGCATTCTCTACAGGTCTCACTGTGTGAATAGGTTTGGCCCCCATATATTCATGTGTTTGAAAACTTGGCTATAGAGAATGGCACTATTAGGAGGTATGGTGTTGTTGGAGGAAGTGTGTCACAGTGGAGGTATGCTTTGAGGACTCCTATGCTCAGGCTCTGCCCAGTGCAAAAAGATGGTCTCCTGCTGGGCAGTGGTGGCGCACACCTTTAATGTGGATCTCTGAGTTCGAGGCCAGCCTGGTCTACAGAGTGAGTTCCAGGACAGCCAGGGCTACACAGAGAAACCCTGTCTTGAAAAACTAAAAAACTGCCAAAAAAAAAACAATAAAATAAAAAAAAAAAGATCTCCTCCAGGCTGCCTTCGGATAAAGATGTAGAACTCTCAGCTCCTTCTCCAGCACCACGTCTGTCTGGACACTCTCGTGCTTCCCGCCATAATGACAATGGACTGAACCTCTGAAACTGTAAGCCAGCCCCAATTAAGTAGTGTCCTCTTGCCTTGGTCATGATGTCTCTTCACAGCAATGGAAACCTGGAAACCCTAACTAAGACACTGTGTACCCTGGGCTTGTCTAGAACTGAAGGTGTAGACCACGGCTCCCAGCCAGGGAAGTCTTGCTAAGGCTGGCTCCCCACGCCAGCCTCCCTACTACCTGGGATTACAGATGTGAATCAACCACACCCAGCTCACAATTATACAAACTTGAATAGCATTTTATTTCATCTTCAAAGTATAATGTAACATTAGTATGTCATAGTATTTATTCATCTCTGAATGACTAATTGTCCCAATGCTCATCGGCTAAGAAAAAAAAAAAGCATTTATCTTACAGTTTCTGTGGTTTATTGGATGTGTATATCTTTGATTCTTGAATAACACATAACAGCAGATGTTCAGAAAAACTGAGGCCATCTGGAGGTGCACTAAGGAGAAGATCGAGTCCTTACCTCCTTGTAGGAACGTTTGAGCCTCGGTTACTTGAAGTATGTGGCTCCGTGCTGGGTTACCTCACAATGTTACTGCCACACTTTCCTAGGGAGAGAACGAACTCTTAGAAGGAAGGTACATTCTCTGAGAGCCTAACCTACGACAGAGCATCCCATCTCTTCAGCCCATTATTATCTCTTCGACTGTGGTTGGTGAGGTCAGCCCACACTTAAAAGCCTAACTCCAGTGCTAGGAGTCAGAGACAGACCACTGAGGTTGTCTGCCACAGAGACACAAGGCCCCACGAGACTGACTTCACCTCAAACAGAGACTGTGCTTTTCAGATATCATTTGAGGATGTGGCTGTAGACTTCTTCTGGGACGAGTGGCAGCTGCTTAGCCCTACTCAAAAGAGTTTATACAGAGACGTGATGTTGGAGAACTGCAGCAGCCTTGTCTTCTTGGGTGAGAGTTTCTGCTGTAATTTAGTGTGTGGCTCGTAAGCATTCCTTTGATGTGTTTACTGATTTAGATATTTGTTTCAAATTTCAAATCTCCTCATTTCTATACCATTTCTATATATAGTGATTTTTTTTCAGTCACTTGCTTTATTTTATGGTCTTTAACGTTTTTTTTTTTTTTTAGATTTATTTTCTGTGCATGTGTGTTTTGCTTGTACGCATTTGTATCACATACGTGTCTGGTGCCCGCAGAGGTCGGAAGAGGTGGGTTGGATTCCATGGGACTAGAGTTACAAATGATCATGAACCACCATGCTGGGAAGTGAACCCTGGCAAATGCTCTTAACCACTGAACCATCTCTCCAGCCCTGTATTTCCTGATCTTTATAATAATTTTTTTTTTATGTTTGAGTCTCTCAACTAAAGCAATTGGGCTCAAATTCTCTGCTTCTAATTTATAGGTAATCAAAATATCAAACCTGATGTAGCTTTCAAGCTAGACCAGCAAGAGTCATGGATAATGGATGAAGAAAGCCTAAGTCAAAACTTTTTAGGTAAGAAATCACAAACATTAGGAAGGATGAAAATTAAGTCTTAAAACTTTAGGGAACAGGTGAGTACATTTAAAGTGTCGTTCATAAATTTTATTTAAAGTTTCTAAATCTTGAAACATTTGTGGTGGCAAAGGTCCCAGGGCAGAAAATATCTTTGTAGTTAAATATTTCAGGGTCTTCTGAGATGTGGTAGAAGGGTCAGGGGAGAAAGGGGGGGCTATAAAGGCCTAGGAATCATGATAAAACTTTGAATCTGTCAGAATTTTTAAAGATTACTAGATGCTGTGCTGAAGTCAGAATTATAAACTAAACTGGAAGCAGGACTATTATTTTGGAGAAGAAGGTAGAATTAAGGATTCTTTTTTTTTTTTTTTTTTTTTTTTTGGTTTTTTTGAGACAGGGTTCCTCTGTGTAGCCCTGGCTGTCCTGGAACTCACTCTGTAGACCAGGCTGGCCTCGACTCAGAAATCCGCCTGCCTCTGCCTCCCAAGAGCTGGGATTAAAGGCGTGTGCCACCACCACCCGGCCAAATTAAGGATTCTTTAGGCCAGCGTGCAACAGAAACAAAGTACAGAAATAGACATGTGCCTCACACAATAGCAGCAATGGTGTAATTTAGTTAAACCAGCTTAAATCATTTTCAGTTTTCTCTTATAGAGTCTCAGTCTGCAGCCTTGGGTGGCTTGAAACTCACTGTGTAGCTCAGACTAGTACACATGGTACTTTTCCTACCTAGCCTTCAGATTGCTGGGATTATAGGTATAAGCTATTATGCCTAGTTTAAGGGATGTTTTTGTTTTTTGACATAATTTTATTCCTAAACCTTTAAATATATAAATGAATTGTTTTATTATTATTTGCTACAATTCATTGATTTAGATTAAATAGTTTATATACACACAGGGTTTGCAGTACTAGGAATTGATGCCAGTAGTTTACATATACTATGCAAGTAATCTACTACTGAACTACATCCCAACGCCTTTTTGGCTTGTTGTTGTTGTTGTTGTTGTTGTTGTTTTTGGTTTTTTTATTTGGTTGGGTTTTTTTTTTTTTTTGAGACAGACTTTTACTATGTAGGTCTGGCTGTTTTGGAATTCACTTTGTGGCTGGCTACAGAGGGAGTTCCAGGACAGCCAGGTCTACACAGAGAAACTCTTTGTCAAAAAACCTTTTTAAAAACCTGTAGGTCACCATTACCAGCTCCCGAGGGTTTCTGTAGTGTAATTATGGTACAGAAAATTCATGCTTCTCATCTTTCAGGCATAAAGTTGGTAGCCTGGACTTGCCTGCATCTCGGCCAATTTTTCTTTATATCATTCAAAAGCAGAGTGTGTTCTAATGTTTATATTTGTTTATTCTCAGTTTTTGGTATATTTTGTTTGAGTAATTACCTGCCTTCTATAATCTTTTGCATCTGAGTCTGGATGTATACTCGACAATCATAGGTTACTGCATATTTATAATACTTGTAATTCAAAATTTAATTTTCATGTTTCATTATCCAAGACAAATGCCTGGAGTTCCAGTATTTATGAGATTTAAGTCAGGAGGAATTTTTAGTTTGAGGTCTGTGTGAGCTACATAGTAAAACTGTTTCCAAAACAAACAAACAAACAAACAGAAAACCAATTAGTTTTAATCAGTGTGTATTCTTTGAGGACTTACTTTCTTCTCAGGCTTTATTTTAGAAGTTTTATTTGTAAATACAATCATCGAAGAATTTATATAGTGTGGTACATTTCTTTTTTCTTTTTAGAAATCTGGCTACACAGTTATTCTGAATTATGGCCTCAAGATAAACAAGACAAGCTTAAAAGAATGGAGAGAGGCAATGGAGATAATGTGTTGAAGGAAATATGTCAATCAAGCATGAACTCTGTTTATTTAGAAGTGAGATTCCATATTTGTGGTACATGTGAAAAGAGTCTAAAAAATCCTTTAAATTTTTTTATTCCAAAAAGTAACTGTGAAAGAAAAAAGAATAAAGTCAGTAAGAAATTATTATTTTATCTAAAATTTGACAGACCCTACAGTAAAAGAAAATCCCATGATTGTAATAAGTATAGAAAATCAAGCAGGAATGAGTCACAGCTCATTACAAATCAAATGACACAGTCAGGAATCTTTTTATGTATGGAGTGTGGTAGAATTTTTAACAAGAAATTACAGCTTATTGTACACCAGCAAACGCATGCAGGCGAGAAGCCCTATCAGTGCAATGGATGTGGGGAAACCTTTGCACAAAAGTCCCTGCTTGCTATTCACCAAAACACTCACTCAGGAGAAGAACCAGATGGCCGTGATGAACGTCAGAAGGCTTTCAGTGGGAAGCCCCTGGTCGGTCAGCAACAGAGGACTCATCCTGGACAGCAGCCCTGGACACGTGCGGAAGCCCACAGCGGGAAACCACAGCAAAACGGGCGGGAGATGATTCACACGATAAATAAACCTTATCGTTGCAGTGATTGTGGGAAGGCTTCCTCTCAGGAATTGAAACTTATCATTCATCGAAGAACACCTACAGGAGACAAACCCTATAAATGTAGTGAGTGTAGAAAAGGAAAAGCTTTCTTTTGGAATTCACAACTTATTACTCATCGGAGGTCACATAGAGGGAAAAAACCTTATGTATGTAGTGAATGCAAAAAAGCCTTCAGGAGGAACTCACTTCTCATTAGGCATCAAAGGATTCACACAGGAAAGAAACCACATAGAAGCAGGGAATGTGGTGGGGTCTTCATTAGAAAGCCACAACTTGCTAAACATTGCATGACCCATACAGGAGAGAAGAAATATCGGGGTTATGACTGTGAAGAAGTCTTTTTCAAGAACTCACAGCTCCTGACACATCAAAAAAGTCACTTAGGAGAGAAACCACATAGGTGTGCTGAGTGTGGAAAAACTTTCCCTGGAAGGTCATCGCTCCTGACACATCAGAGGACTCACACTGGGGAGAAACCTTACAAATGCAATCTCTGTGGAAGGGCCTTCTCCCAGAGGTCAAGTGTAATATCGCACCAGAGAACACACACGGGTGAGAAACCCTTCAAATGCAGTGACTGTGGGAAAGCTTTCACTGAGAAGTCAAGCCTCCTTCATCACAAGAGAACCCACACTGGGGAAAAGCCCTTTGCGTGCAGCGACTGTGGGAAAGCCTTTGCATGGAAGCCACAGCTCCTTCGGCACCAGAGAATTCACACGGGGGAGAAACCCTTTGAATGCAGTGAGTGTGGGAAGGCGTTTGTTCAAAAGGTGCAACTCGTTAAGCATCAGAGACATCATACAGGAGAGAAGACCTATAAATGCAGCGGTTGTGAAAAAGCTTTTTTTGAGAAGACACAGCTTATGGTCCATCAGAAAATCCATACGGGAGAGAGGCCTTATACTTGTGGGGAATGCGGGAGGTCTTTCACTAGAAAATCACATCTAATGAGGCATGAGCCAATCCATACAAGAGATAAGTGCTATAGGTGCAGTCAGTGTGGTAGTATCTTCCACAAGAAGTCACACCTTATCAGACATCAAAAGGATCATACAGTAAAAGCCATATAAATGCAGGGAGCTTGGATGGATGCTGTCAGGTTCAAATGGTCCCCGAACACTTCTTGAGAATATGCAGAAGAATCTATCAAGACCACGACTGCTGAAAAAGCTTTAGGAGTTGGGAATCAGAATGCAGAAAAGAGGCCGTTTGTAGAGGTCAATGATATGAAAAGTAGTTTTCCCAGAAGACACAGCTTAGTGCGCCTGAGATAAGTTACCATGGTAACAATGGTTTCAGTGCTTCTAGAGAGAGGGCTAGAGCCTCTAGACAGAAGTTACAAGTCTTAAACAGGAGAAAAGCTATTATCGCAGGTGAGCTAGAGACCTCATTTGAAAGGGACAACTCATCGACCACTAAAGAATGCTAACAAAGGATACTCTCAGTAAGAGTTCAGACCGATGATTTGAAAAGTGTAATTAGTGTGATCCTACTCAAGTGATTTTTGTGAGGGAGTTATGTTCATTATATATGAATTACTGCAAAAAGCTGTCTGTTTTAACCAGCAAGTGTGTTTGTGAAGACGTGTGCTTTCTACTGTGGAGGAGTAATGGACCAGATGGACTCTCCTGCCTTAAACAGCTAGAAACTGTACAATATATGGGAAATATTGTTTAATGCTTTCAATTGCCATATAGAAGTCGTTGTATTTTGGGATACAGTATGCCATCTCAATACACACATAAAATGTGTGATGATTAGACCTGAGTAATTGACATAATGTGTATTACTTTATAGTTTTATCATTTTTCTGTTAGGAATATTAAAAAAATCCTCTCTATTAGCTTTATGTTGTGGTTGAGACAGGGTCTCACTGTATAGCCTTATCTGGCCAGGAACTCCCTATGTAGACCAGACTGGTTTTGAACTCACAAAGATATGCCCGCCAGAACCACCTGAGTGCTGGGATTAAAGACATGTACCAGCATACCTGGTTTCTATTAACTAATTTTTAAATACTTGGTTTTGTTTTGTGCTAATCTCTATAGTTGCATACCTGAACTCATTTACTATCCACTACTCATTCTCTTCCCACATCCTGCCCAGGTTCTATAGTGACTTTTACTTTCTCCTTTAAGATCATTATTAGTGGGGCTGGCGAGATGGCTCAGTGGATAAGAGTACTGACTGCTCTTCCGAAGGTCCTGAGTTCAAATCCAAGCAACCACATTGTGGCTCACAACCATCTGTAATGAGAGCCGACGCCCTCTTCTAGTGCATCTGAAGACAGCTACAGCGTACTTATGTATAATAATAAATAGATCTTTGAGTCTGAGCAAGTGGAGCCGATTGGAGCAAGTGGGGTTGACCAGAGCGAGCAACCACATGAAGGCTCACAACCATCTGTACAGCTACAGTGTGTACTCACATACATAAAACAAATAATCTTTTTTTAAAAGATCATTATTAGTGTTTACAATCTCTATGTGGTGTTTGTCGCTCATTGTTGGACTTATTTCACATCATATAATGTCCTTGAGTTCCATATGTATTTCTACAAATCACAGAAATTCACTCTCTTGTGGCTGAATAATACTCCTGCATACACATATTGTATTTGCTTTTTCTATTCACGTAGTTAGGCACTTAAATTGAATCCATCTCTTGAGTAACAATGACTTTTGGACATAAACACAAGTGAGTAGTCTCCAGCACAGGTAGGCAAATGGAGCTGAACCCTATAATTACCCAGCCTATTGCCTGGTGTCAGTTTTCAAGTGTTCATGTACAAAACTAAACTCAGTTCTGCTGAACTACAAAGACAGGCTTGGCTTTGGGGGAGGCCACAGGATCTACAAGTTCCAAGGGAAGTCTTGGAGGCGATGGAACTTTGCAGCAGTGGGACATCACTAATCTGAAGGATTTCCCTTGAGTCCTTTGACTTAACAAAGATTGCACATCTGTCTGATAAAGGAAGCGTCTTGAGGCCAAGACAGAAAGCCCAGGACAGACAGCAGTAGGGTAAGTGACCCACTGAATGAAGGAAATGGGTTCCTACCAGTCAGAGGTGAGACCACTTGGAAAGTATCGGCAGCATGTAACAGATAGATGCCTCAGAATTAAGAGCTAATTACTCTGACAGTAAGTCCATAGTGTCTGACATAAAAAAAGTCACCTGGTGAGCCAGGCAGCGCCTTTAATCCCAGTACTCTGGAGGCAGAGGTAGGCAGATCTCTAAGTTCCAGGCCAGCCTGGTCTACATAATGAGTTTTCAAAAAAAAAAAAAAAAAGACAAAACAAAACAAAAGGCATTCAAAGAAGCAAGAAAGTGCCAGATATGGTAGTGCACACCTTTAGTTCTAGTACTCAGGAGGCAGGAAAGCCAGGGCTATTATACAAAGACACTCTGTCTTAAAGGGAGAAAAACAAAGAAGCAGGAAAATATAACTTATTCTTAACCAGAAGAAAAATTTATCAACAGAAACAGACTCAGATCTGCAAATATATTAAAAATTATATATTTATTTTATATATAATATATATTTATATATAATGTGAGATATATATGCATATATATAGTGTGTGTGTGTGTGTATCTGTGTGTGTGTGTCTGTGTCTGTGTCTGTGAGTGATTTTTCAGGCTTTTGGCTAAGATCAAGTAAATTAATAAAGTATTAATAAATACAAATTTGGTGAAACCTGAGAGTCAAGATATATTTCTAAGGTCAACCGTGATACATGTCTGTAATTCTGTTTTTTTAAGCAAGAGGATTGCAGCATGTTCCAAGACAGGTTGGCTACACAGTGAGACCTTGTTTTCCTTATTTTGGTTTGGTTTTTAAAGTGTGTGTGTGTGTGTGTGTGTGTGTGTGTGTGTAAACTTTTTAAAAGTTCAGATGGAACTAGTAGCGATCAAAACGTTGCTAAAAGGATTTTTTAATGCTTAAGTGGAATTAAAAGCAGTTTGGACATTGTAAACAAACCAGTGAAATAAACAATTATTCTAATGATATACAAAAAGAGAAGACAGAACTAAAAAAAACAAAAAAACAAAAAAAAAAGTCTTTGAAGTCTGGTATATAAGCTGGTTGGTGTAGGTAGCATTTATCTGGCCTGAGCAAAACCCTGGTTCAATTGCCTGCACTGCCACATGAGGAAAAAGAGTTTGAAGCCAGGTCATCTCAGCCTTTTGTCAAGTAGGACAGGAGGGTAGTGACTGTGTCTCAAAAACCTAAAAAGGATTTGAGAAAGAGCTGAAAAATGTTCCAAATAGGATTTTAAAACAACAAAACAAACAAACAAAAAACTAACCCTGCCTTTTGAGGTTGCTTCAAGAGCCCAAGGCTGAAGTGCACGGAAAACCTCAGTAGTGCACACTGTATTGGTGAGAACTAGTGATGAACTGAACAGGTTTAAAACACCAGAAGAGGAAGAAGGATAACACATACATGGGAACAAAGGGTGGGCAGGGATTTAAATTAGAAGACAAAGGGACCTCAAGGAAGACATATCAGGGGCTGGAGAGATGGCTCAGTGGTTAAGAGCACTGACTGCTCTTCTGAAGGTCGAGTTCAAATCCCAGCAACCACATGGTGGCTCACAACCACCCAAAATGAGATCTGATGCCCTCTTCTCGAGTGTCTGAAGACAGCTACAGTGTACTTACACATAATAAATAAATAAATCTTTAAAAAGAAAAAGAAAGACACATCAAAGGAAGCTGCAGAAAACAATTCAGAGTACTAATGTGGAATTAGTTTGAATAGGGAATGAAGAGTTTGGAAATAAATGCTCTAAGGGAAGATGAAAAATAATTTTAAGATTGTTTGAATAAATTGACTGTTTAGGAACAAAGTACTCGTAACATATTGTAAGTTCCTCGGGCACCTGGATGTCCAATAGGACCTAACTGAATGTAGTTTGACAGACTGTGTCTTCTGTCCGTTGGACTCTGGTGAGCTGCTTTTGGAGCAACTGAAGATCAGGAAATGTATATCGTACTGGTTCTGTGTTGATGGCCCTCTACTTTTATCTAGCAACTCTGTCTTCTAGAGACAGATTCTCTGGAACTTCTTCCTAGGTTTGAACCAATAAGGGGTGAGATCTGTTCCATTCCTGTTTCTCTGCTGGGCCTTGGCTTGGGTACTTTTATGTGGATAGCAGCCTCTCTTGTGTGGCTGAAGCTCTCTAGCTTTAAGCTAACAACACACCTCGCTTTTTAGACTTAAAGACGGTAGTTACCCTGAGTGCTTGTCCATCACTGGTTGGTTTAATTCTGAACACACGTGTAAATAAACCCTTTATTAAATGTTCTTTTTAAAAAATGTAAAGTTTTATACGTATGAGTGTTTTGCCTGCGTGCATGTATATTTGTGTACTAGATCCATGCTGGTACCAGTGGAGAGCATAAGAGGGCACCATGTCCCCGGAGCAGGAGCTACAGATCATTATATTCCACCATATAGGTGTTGGGAATCCAATGTAGACCCAATGCACAAGCTAGCTACAAGTAGTCTAATCCACAGAGTCATCTTTTAGTCCCGATTAAATGGTATTGAAATTAAAATTTTGACTGTGTTGTTGTTTTCTCTTGTTAAAGTGAACATTTACTAATGGAGAGCATCTGCTACTAGTCCATGTTCTCATAGAACATAGATCGACATTTGTGAAAATATTCCCAAATACCTTATTTCCACTTTGTTTTAATATTACAATGGAAGTGACAAATGCCAGTGTTTTATAGTTTGGACACATGTTAATGGCCCTGGAATCAGTTTCCACCTGGAACTTATACCTAAACCTCTGCAGTAACCCAACTCAAAAAGTTTAAAAAGCCTTGTGCTACTTCTGAGCTGGCTAAGCAACCTACAGAAAGATTGGGATTACCTATGCCTGACTAAAGAAAATTAAGAGGAAGGAATTTTCTAAAACGGCAGTGTTGTTGAAAAATATCTTTTCCCCCTTTCACATTTTATTACATACAAGTCTTGTGATCTTTACCTTTTAAGTTATCATAATTACCAAATATAATGTTTGGATCTAGATGAGTTCAGAGCCTGGCCGAAACTGTTAGTTTGAGGTGAAGCCTATAGCAGGAGACTCTAAAATGAAATAGTCTGAGATGGAGAGATGGCTCAGTGGGTAAGAGCACTGACTGCTCTTCCAAAGGTCTTGAGTTCAAATCCCAGCAACGACATGGTAGCTCACAACCATCAGTAATGAGATGTAATGCCCCCTTCTGGTGTGTCTGAAGATAGCTGCAGTGTACTTAGAATAAATAATTTTTTTTTTTCAAGACAGGGTTTCTCTATATAGCCCTGGCTGTCCTGTAAATCACTCTGTAGATCAGGCTGCCCTAGAACTTAGAAATCCACCTGCCTCTACCTCCCAAGTGCTGGGATTAAAGGCGTGAGTCACCACTGCCCAGCTGTTTCTGTTGTTAATAGGAAACTTTCTTTCTTTTTTTTTTTTTAAAGATTTATTTATTTATGTGTAAGTACACTGTAGCTGTCTTCAGACACACCAGAAGAGGCCATCAGATCTCATTACGGGTGGTTGTGAGCCACCGGGTGGTTGCTGGAATTTGAACTCAGGACCTTCGGAAGAGCAGTCAGTGCTCTTAACCGCTGAGCCATCTCTCCAGCCCCAATAGGAAACTTTCTAATGCCAAGTTGATTACATAGTCTGTTATGTTCTATACCCTTAGAAACCAGTCAGGTTAGATGTCGGTAGAACTGTGTCACTCACAATAAGCTTAGGCCTGAACCAACCGCTCAATGCTCTTCCTGCACCTGTGTATAAACTTTCATGATATAAACTTCCCCTGGGATGGACCCCAACATAAGGGAGACACTGCACCAATGTAAGAAACTATTTGGAATAAGACTTTCATTTTGAGTAGTGGGCAAGTAAAGTTTAAGTTCCCAAGGCCTCTTGGGAATGGACATCCTACTTGGCAGAAAGAAATATGTACACGGGTACGGTGGCAAGTTAAGACATGAATATTAGACAAGTCAAGTCCCTGCCACAGTTGAATACCCAAATCAACAGGAGCAGGACAAGTGTACAACAAAGACATGTTCCTAAGTAAACCCTCTATCCCTAAATCCTTATTGGTGGAATAACTTGGCACAGATGTTTGTGGATTTTAGGCTTAAAAACCCTGTATAATCTTAACTGGGGGCGGGGGTCACAGTTCAATTCCCAAATGTGGACAGGGGCCCTCGTTGATCAATCCTGGGAATATGAATCAATAAACTGTCCCTGTCTGAGATCAGTGTTCATGTTGTTTGTGAAGCAATTCCTGAACCCCAGCACAATGTTCATTGCAGTAACATGTTATTCAGTTTGGTAGCCTAGGAACAATAGACAGAATATCGCTTAGTTACGTCGTAGTACACTCTACCATCCTGGCTTTTGTAAATCTATGATACTCAACAATTAAATCGCCTACTGAAGCACTTCTTTTTTTCTTTTGTTTTTGTTGTTTTTGTTTTTGTTTTTCGAGACAGGGTTTCTCTGTATAGCCCTGGCTGTCCTGGAACTCACTCTGTAGACCAGGCTGTCCTCGAACTCAGAAATCCGCCTGCCTATGCCTCCCAAGTGCTGGGATTAAAGGCATGTGCCACCACCGCCCGGCTGAAGCACTTCTTTGAACACACTTATCTGAAGGCTAAGAATGGCTATAAATGTTAAATGCAAGCTGAGCTCCATGCTGACTCTGAAAGGACAGCCTAAACCACAGTTGTCTCCACTTAAGGACCAGGCCTGATTTCAGAAAGAAGGCTATAGGCACCAGTTCTGGGAACAGACCATAAGTCCCAGAAACTAGGCCATAAGGGACAAGCTCCAGGAACAGATCATAAAATCCAGAAACAAGGTCATAAAACCTCCTCCCAAAGAACAACATGGGGATAATCACAAGAATGGGAAAGTATTTTGTCCCAGTAGAGGTCATCTGTGCTGGGCAACCCTATCTCATCCTCTAGTTAAACATTCATGACATAGGAATGCAGACCAATGACCACCTGGCACAAGCCAACCAGAAGCCGACCCCTGCACCTCCCCAGTACCCACCATTGAAATTTTAGATTACCTAACTCACTCTTTAAATAAAGAAGAGCTAACATAGTAGCCAACCAACGTTATACTAATGTCACTGCTTTGGCCACTGCCAATCACATTAGAGATTACCTAATCCCCCTGGTTCCCTACAAGAAGGCCTTCGCACCTTTGTCTGGCCATTTCAAAATATGTGACTCACATACTGGTTGTTTCTGCAGAATAAACGTTCTTTGTCTTTGCATATTACCTGAGTCTGGGGCCTTCCTTCAGCGATTTTCAGACCCTTACAACTCTATGTTCCTAGAGGTTGCCACTGCTACTTCCTTTTCTATCCTTTCAAAAGTATTTGAGTAAATATTTGTAGATAAAGGCAAAGACGCATTTGTATTTACAAATATGTCTATGTATGTGTTTTCTTTTTACAAAAGAAAAAAAAATCAGATGTTTAATACTGTTTTGAAGCTGTTCACCAGCAAAGAAATTACTCTGAGCTGCTAAGAAACACTGCGTGTGGACTTGCTTCTCTGTCTTCAGTGACTTCCTTCCACTGCATTGTTTTTGTCAGTGTTTCTCTTTCACCGGGGGCCACAAACATGCTTGTAGTATACAACTCGGGAATGACACAAAATTCTAAGAAACAGGATTTAACGTGGAAAGATATCGCAAATCTGCCCTCACAGACGAGTTACCAGTTTCTATCCTAATTGACATCTTAATTATGCTCCTTGCGAAGGGGCTGGCCCACTGTACCAAGCTTCCACATTTTGTAATCTGATGTGTGAAAATTGCACCTTATCTCGCTAGAGGCTAAATGGCAAACCGTATCGGTATTACAAGCAAGGTTTTAAGGACCTTCCAATCTAGAAGTTCCTCGGTCCTTTTTTTTTTTTTTTGCCTGACTCTAACATGGCCCCCTCCACAGCTACTTCCGTGCTTTTGCAGGAAGGCTAAGTCGGCCTGCCAGCATCAAACATGGCAACCAGGTGCACACCCTCTCTGCGCAGGCTCAGACCGTTCCGCCCCGCCCCCTGTGGATTGCCTTTCCTGGCACCGCTCTAGCCGTCGCTCTCGGTGGGCACCGCCGCCAGCCAATCACTGGGCGTACCGCCCTGTACCCCTCCCCCTCGCCCCCCGTGGATCAGCTGGGGTACCCGAGATGTCTGTTGACAGCGGTGGCGGCGACTGTGCGGCCGGTTCCGGGATCCGCGCAGGGCTGGGGGTAAGCTGGTGAGCGGGTGGGGTCCCGGGCGGGTGGGGTCCCGGGTGGAGAGGCGGCGGCCAGGCTATCCGCGGTGCTGAGTTTTTGAAGTAGTCCCTGAGCCGGCGTTTCTGGGTCTCCGTAGATGTGAGTCCTATGGAGCTACACCGGAAAGGAGAACAGCCGCCACCGCAGGAACCCTGGGGGAGGCTTCTTCGTCTAGGCGCAGAGGAGGACGAACCCCAGATCCTTCTTTGGAAACGCGAGTGGACCATCGGAAGGAGGAGAGGTGCGGAAGCCAGAGTGGAGTGAGGAAGAGGATAAAGGCTGAAGGGGTAGACAGGGTTTAAGCATAGAGACCTAAAGTGGGTACCCAACTGAGAAGAGACTGAAGGCCTAGAGCAAGATCGGAGACCTAGTCAGAGTGGGTTTAGATGGGGGAAACCCACAGCGGGGGTGAAGTGGGAAAAGTACCGAGCTGGAGAGACAGAAGCTACCAGAATTGGGGGCCGAAGGGTGGGTGGGGGAACAGGTGCACTGTGCTTTCCTTTTTTTCCCATAAAATGGGGTTATTTATTTGTGCAGTTTCTCTTTGGGATGTTTGATGATGGATATCAGTTCTCAGTACAACTTTATGAAATAGATCTATAAATATATCCTTCAAAATACAATCTTGTCCTCATGACTATACACGTCTCTTTCTCAATGAAATGCAATTAGAAATCAATAACGAAAGGAAAACTGAAAAGGTATGTAGAAAATTGACACCACTGTTAAACAGTTGATGGATAAGCGGGGCAGTGGTGGCACACACCTTCAATCCCAGCACTTGGGAGGCAGAGGCAGGCAGATTTCTGAGTTCAAGGCCAGCCTGGTCTACAGAGTGAGTTCCAGGACAGCCAGGGCTACACAGAGAAACCCTGTCTCGAAAAAAACAAAAAAACACTTGCTGGATGAAAAAAATAAACCATAGGAACTTTAGAAAAGTTTTTGTGACAAATGAGAACAAAGAATATGCAGGAAGACTAGGACACTGTTAAACCAGTGCTCAAAGGGCAATTTATAATGGCGGGGTTTCTAGTTGAAAAGATCTCAAAGTCCCAGGAACTAGAATATTTTATTTAATGAGCCTAGGAAACTGAGAAGTTGAACCAATTGCTTTGGGTCAAGGACATACATTTCTATAACTTTGTGTCCTCCTAATTTTTCTAGGAAGATTGATAAAATCTTACATGAACTGCTTGTACATAACCTAGCTTTGGGCCTGGAAAGAGCTTAGGTGGCAAAGTGCTTGAGGACCTGAGTTCGAATCCCCAACACCTATGTAAAAAAGCTAAGTTTGGTGGCCCATGACTAATCCTAGTTCTGAGGAGGCAGAGAGAGAAGGATCCAAGTTTGCTGGCTGGAACTACGTTTGCAGACTTCTTGAGCTCTAGGTTCATTGAGAGACCCTGCCTGCCTCCACAAACATGATCATGTACACATGCATGCGCATACACTAGAGAGCCCATTATCATAAGACACATATCAAGATACTGCATTGCATGTTAAAACAAGAAACAAAAATCTGCTTTCTAGTAGAAATGCTTTCAGTAATTTCTTTCACTAACCATATAAAGGTCACTACGCTAGTTTGCTGATACTATGTGGGAGGCTAGAACTATTCCCTGGAGGTTGTCCTCTCTCATCTTCACACTAAAAGTTTTAAGGGACTTTAAATGGAATTGACTTTGAATGCCAGAGAAGAAAAGTAGTGTCTTTTTTTCTATTTTTGGTTTTTTTGAGACAAGGTTTTTCTGTACAACAGCCCTGGCTGTCTTGGAACTTCCTTTGTAGACCAGGCTGGCCTCAAAGTCATGGTCTGCCTCTGCCTCCGGAGTGCTGAGATTAAAGGCATTTGCCACCACAGCCCAGAATCTTGTAACTCCTGCTGTTTCTGTCTCCTCCAGCCGTCGTCACTGCAGATACACCCTCACCATGACTTTGTACAGCCTCCACTGGTTGTCAGCCCCTTCCTCCTTCAGGGTCCTGGAGAGAACCTGTGAACACAGCGTCCATGGAGCCTTAGCTGGGCCACACCTGTGTCGTCTAGATTTTCATGTCCTCGTCTTCCTCTAAGCTGTGCCTGCATGTTGGCAGGGAATGCAAAGGTCACTGTGTAGAAACTCAGTGACTGTCAGACCAGAGTGAGCAGAAGGCTAATCCTAGTAGCAGGGCCTCGAGACCTTTTGTGACCATCACCACTACTGTAAGACCATGGAGGACCTTTACAACGAGATTTTTGCTGCCTTCATTGGCAGCTCGAGATTTGACCACAGATGGGTAGTACCCATCTAGCTGCGGGTGATTTCTGAATCAGTTTTTAGATGTGTCACAACAGACCCTGTGTCTGAGTCTGAAAACCAACCTCAGTTAACTGACCATGAACAACCTGGAGATGTAGGTTATAAGCCTTGAAGCAAAGCTGGTGTGCCTGCAGAATCACAAGCCTGATCAGACTGGCAGGGACATGTATTCTGCCTTGGGCATTGACCTGTACATGATCTTAAAAGAGAGATGACAGTATGAGATTCTGGCGGAGGAGAACTGGAAGGATGCCGAATCAAACTGAGTAGCTGGACTCTCAGGTGGTCACCACATGGAATAACTCCTACACAAGCAAGTCTTAGGTTATTGACCTACAACGTGTCCTTTAGAATCTTGAAATACAACTTCCATTGTCGCTTGACTTGAAAGCACTCCTGGAAGGCATGCTGACAGAAAAGTCCAACTTTAGAGCCCAGTTGTAGAGCCCAATTGGCACAAATCTAGGCAATGATCAGCTGCATCTAAGCCTATCTAGGTACCAGGTATGTTGGTATCCAGGAGTGCCAGCAGCTTGTGTACATCAGCTAGTAGCTGGAGCAGGACTTAGCCAACTATGCAGCCTGGTTAATGTCCAATATCCTATACAAACACTCATCCCCACATTCTGTGAGTTATTAGATAACTAGACTTTTTTCTTTCTTTTCTTTTCTTTTTTTTTCTCTTTTTTCTTTTGGTTTTTCGAGACAGGGTTTCTCTGTGTAGCCCTGGCTGTCCTGGAACTCACTCTGTAGAACAGGCTGGCCTCTAACTCAGAAATCCGCCTGTCTCTGCCTCCCAAGTGTTGGGATTAAAGGCATACGCTACCACTGCCCAGCCTAGACTTTTTTTCTTACAGAGAGCTTCCTCCGATAGGTGAAGGGAGGGATCCTGGCCTTGGCTCATTCCCTTTCCTTCCAAAAAAAAAGTTGTGGCTCAAGGAGGGGGAAATGTTGAGTCTTCTGATCCATCAACACATACATAGTGGCAATTTTGGAATTTTTGTTTCTTTAAAAAACAAGAATATTGTAAGAATATAGTATGGAGATATGGAGCTGCTGAAATTGTCCACAGCAGCTGACTACGATTTGCTTCATGCTCTAGCAGGAGTGTGATTTTGCCAGTGGCAAATAGTTCCTACAATTGTGTGACATTTGGTTGGAATTCTGGGGGCTTTTCAAAGGGTATATGAATGCTAGGGCTTGAGAGGCAAGGTGAGTTGTTGGTTGTTGGTTGGTTGCTCTTGTTTGCCGTTTGTTAAGTAGTTGTGCCCAAAGAAGAAACAAGAAGAGGAAAGTAGATATCCTGATGGCAAAGATCAAATTTGCCTCAAGGAACTAGATGTCCCTAATCAGCAGGAAATTGTTTAAAGATAATGTCAGTCCCTCTCCTCCGTATCTTTTTTTCTCTCGTATTGATCGTTGGGTTGAAAGGGTAGAAGAAAGAACCCACAAAGTAGCCAAACACAGCTGCACCCATAGGTCAGTGATGACGTCAAAGCATTGGTCGGAACAGAATAAGGTTGTGATTTCATGTGGGACGTTGTACCCCTTACCCTTATTTTCAGACATTCTTATGATATATATAGCCCAGGTTGGCCTCAACATATTATCCTCCTACTGTAGGCTGTGGGGTACCTCAGTATGAGATTCTTGCCTAGCTGTTATTGTCATTTAAAGTGAGGAGCTCTAGTGGTGCAGTTTGTCAGCACATATACTTCCATAATTTAAAGAAAGCACTAATTTTTTTTTTTTTAGTATTTTCTACTTTGCATTTAATAAAGATCCCTTTCTGTTTTATATTTTCTTATATATGCCCTATGATACTTTGCTTAATCATATTTTCTGTCTGTCTTTACTTCAGTTTTATGACTTATGAAACCCAAATTTCCATAGAGGAAAAACTTGAGAACTATTTTAAAATATTAAAAAATTAAGTAAGCCCTTCTGTTTAGTGTAGTGCTTTTGTTTGTTTTACAATTTAGATACTTCTATCTGTTGAGCTGTTGTGTGATAAACTATCACAAAGAAACTGCTGATGTGATGGGATATCTTCCAGGTGGCTGGGTTAAAGAAGCTTGGGACATACATCCTAACCCTTTACTTTATGCTAACACTTCAGTATTTATATGTTGTTTGTGTCCATGGGCACAGTCGGTCACAGACCGGAAAAGCAAGGTGGCAGGACTCACAGAACCCGCAGTAACGTCCTGTGTCTTCTTGCCGTCTGTTTTAGGCTGTGACCTCTCTTTCCCCAGCAATAAACTGGTCTCTGGAGATCACTGTAAACTTATAGTGGATGAAAAATCTGGTGAAGTGACACTGGAAGACACCAGGTGAGCACTTTGTCCTCTCTTTCCCTTTGTAAGTTAGGGAGCTAGGGAGCTGGCAGTGCAGTTACATTGTGGTAATACAGCTCACGTGGCTCAAAAATAAGATTTAAAATAGATCGCTTGTTTTTTCTTTTTCTCCTGATTACAGTTTCCTCACCCTGTACTTCTCCCAGTTCTTTCTTACCTCCCTCCCATCTGGATCCACACCTATTCTGTCTCATAAGAAAACAAACAGTCATCTAAATGATAATAAAAAATAACAAAACAAAAACAAACAAACTCAAATAAGACCAAACAGAAGGAAGAGGGCCCGAGAAAAAGCACAAGAAAAAGATACAGACACAGAGACCCAGTCACTCACACACTCAGGAGTCCACAAAAGTACAAAAGCAGAAGCCATAATATATATGCAAAAGGTATATAGGGTAAAAGTAAATAAATAATAATGAAAAATAAAAATTGAATTTCTTTTTAAAAGGCCTGACACAACACTTTGAGACAAGGAACCTTCAAAGATGCCCACAAAAACACGGAGTCCATTTTCTGCTGGCATCCACTGATGGGCATGGGCTCTACCCTCAAGAGTGGTTTGTTTCCCCAGTGAGGCTTCCATGGAGAAAACTAATTTTTCATTTGCAAGTGGTTATCAGTTGGAGCTAGCTGTTAGGGATGGGGACATGTGTCCACTTCTGTCTTGTGCAGATCCATTCCTGCCCCTTCAGTTTCTGTGAGTTTGTATGAAGGCCTTGTTTTCTTGGTGTCTTCCATCCCCTCTGGCTCTTACACACTTTTTAACTCCTCTTCTGCAGGGTTCTGTGATCTTTGAGAAGGATTTGATGGAGACATGTCATCTTATCCATGAAAGCTTATTATTTCCCTCCTCTGATTTTTTTCTTATTATAAGTGACACTGTTGTAGATCTCCTAACTCTGTTTACATCTGATTATCTTTCGAAGGGAAACATTTGCTTCAGAATGTGCCTGTTCTAAATTTGGCACAAGCACCAGGCGGCCTTCTGGCCGCACACTGAGTTGTACACCAACTGGAAAGTTTTAGGGACTTGGCTTTGCTTGTTTTGTTTGTTTGTTTTCATACAGTGTCACTGTTCTGTGGAACTCGGGGCCACCCAGAACTCATGATCTGCCACAAGTCTCCCGAGTCCTGGGGCTGCAGATGGGTATAATTGCAGACTGTAGGCACCATGGTGGCAAGGCATAGGAGCTGGGAAGAGGTTTTCCTAAGAAGAACTAATGGTCTTTTTCTGTTTTAGTAGATAGTAGATTGAATTTTTTTTTTTAACTTTTTTTTTTTTTTTTTTTAACTTTTTTTTTTTGGTTTTTCGAGACAGGGTTTCTCTGTGTAGCCCTGGCTGTCCTGGAACTCACTCTGTAGACCAGGCTGGCCTCCAACTCAGAAATCCACCTGCCTCTGCCTCCCAAGTGCTGGGATTAAAGGCGTGCGCCACCACCGCCCGGCTTTTTTTTTTTTTTTTTTTTTTTTT
>JADRCD010206408.1:0-24927 GCA_019843815.1 Montemys delectorum
GCCAGCTTCAGATTCCCCAGCACTGACAGCTGTGGGCATCTCCATCAAGCTCCAGCCTAGCTTCCTTTCTTCCCCTCTGGCTGATCCTAAGAGCTCACCTCTGGAATACTGTGCTTGCTGACCTTTGTAGTAGCTCCTGTTTCCAGAGATACCCAGCACAGAGTAGAGACCTCACATCATGCCAGCCCTTGGAGAACACTTGCACAATAAAGGCATCCCGTCGAACTACTGTTCCATTGCTAGGTGAGGGGACACTTGGAGGGAAGGAGGGATTTTTTGTCTTTTATTTTTGTTTGTTTGTTTGTTTCTTTTGTTCCTTCAAATCCTAAGTACTTCTTCATGCTCATCTAAAATATCCTTTCTTAACTGGAAGACCTGAATGGCCTATCTTCCTTCATTTACCTAAAAGTTTGTATGTTTTGCTATTGGAGATTCCAGATGATGTTGACTGTGTATGATTGAGTTCCCATTTTTTATAAAACACTAAGAGCCAGGTAAAACTAAAAATATTTGGTTTATGGGTGTAAATACTTGAGACAGAATTATCTATGCAAGAAAAAGGAGCAATAATCATTAAATTTAGTTATTATAACTTCAGTGAGTGGAGGTAGGGCTTGGAATTGAAAGGCTATTCGAGTCTCAGTTAAGATGGTAAGGTGTAGTATGAGAGTTGAGTGTAACACCTGTCAGTAGCTGTGTTTACCATCAAGTCCTGTTGTATCCCACACTCTCCATTCATTCTTTTGTGTACACATTTGCACTGCTTCACTTTTTGTTTTTAATGAATGAGAAGAATGGGGGCAGAAATAGGGAAACAGGAGCTAAAGATGATGCTAGACTTTTAAGGACCCTAGGGGCAGGGCAGGAGCTTCAGTGTGATAAGACGTTATGAAATTATTATAGACATGAACTTTTGTAGAAAAATCTAAAAAATAAAATAAAATGAAAATAAAAAAGTCCCAGCAAGAATAGTTTGAAATGCAAGAGAGAGCGGACATTAGGAGGAGCAGCCCCTGGCTTTCCTAGTGAGGCCCTCTCTTTCCTCATATTGCAATGTTAATATCTGCTGTGTCTTCAGTCCCTCTGAATTATACACCCAAACTCTTTATTCATTAGTGGTTTTCCATTAATATCAAGCTCTTCCTGGTGTCAAGAAGGTCATGAGTGGTAGATATGTTTATTTCAGATGCTGCCTTAATCCAGTCTCTGTTGTTAAGAACAATACCACAGACTGGCTGAGCTGGCTGAGCTCTCGTGAGGATGATCTTGGTTTACAGCTCTGGTCCAGGGTGGGGTGGTCACATTTATTGATGACCCCTTTGCCTTTCACAGCTGATCTACTCTATGGATAACTCACTAACCCATCAACCCATTATTTGCGTGACTGGATTAATCCATTAGTGAAGGCTTATAGTTGACCATCTCTGAAAGCTCCCTCCTGTTTCACCTCTTACTGTTCAGTTAGAATGAGAACAAATTTCAATCCAAGGTTTGGACTCCTTATTCTTAAACCATAGGAACCACCTATATTAAGGATCTACTCCTTCCTCCCCAAATACTAGATCCTATTGCTAGCTTGCTTGTGTAGCTTTACTAGTCACTCTGACTGGTCCAGGACACTTGTCTTTTCTTGTTCTTTCACTGACTTTTTGAAGTCCTTTCTGCCTCAGGCCCTCCTCACTAGTCAACACCCATGCCCAAGACCCTCTTCCAATGCTAATTTCTATTCATTCTCATTCTTGGTTTGGTAATTCTCTCGAAGGCCATCTCTCCAGCTTGTATTATCCATCTAGCTGTGTTTACATGGTCTTCATTCACACCACTTCAATATGCCTCTTACAGATTCAATTGCAAAATTATTTGTCAGTCTCCCTGAGGCATGCAAGCTTAGGGAATGGTTTAGTAATCTGGTAACCCATTTGTGTTTGAATACCATCCCCATAATAATGCATCAGGCATCTTAGCTCCTTTACATGTGTGTATAGAAATATACCTTTGCCTAAATAGTGTACCTAGCAACCTCAGAACCCCAGGACTCTAAGTGCATCAGACTACACCACTCTCTCTCTGAACAAGAGCATAAGATGTTCAATCCCTTGAAATAATCAAACTTAGCTTCTATTCAAGCATATTCTCATTGTAGCCAGTCTGAAGAGCAGAAAAGCCAATCTGGTCTGAACTGGTTTGGGGTACATGTGCAATAAGACAAAACTATGTCCTCAAGTAAACTTCTAGGGAAAGTCCCCTATTAACTGTTTTATGATTAATTGGGCATGCATATAATTAAAATCAGATGCATTATGGGACGGGACATGCAGCCATCAAGGCCTTATGTAATTCAAATCTATCAGTGGAAATAGAGAACCACCCTCACTATGCCTCTAATTACCCAAAACAATCTTCCTGTGAACTCTGTAGAAGGAAGCTCCATACAGTGATGGGGACATTGATCACCCTTACTCATGTGGCCCACTCTCAGCCTGGACAGTGTATCTACCTATAGCTTGCAGTGTTACATTTTTGAAAACAAAGTTTTCTGTCTATTAAAAATGTGTATGTGCTGGGCAATGGTGGCTCATGCCTTTAGTCCCAGCACTTGGGGGCAGAGGCAGGCAGCACTTGAGTCGAGGCCAGCCTGGTCTACAGAGTGAGTTCCAGGACAGCCAGGGCTACACAGAGAAAACCTGTCTCTGAAAAAGCAAACATACAAAAAAATGTGTATGAGACCTTATTTTCAGTTCTTTGGATAAGAGCCCAAGAGCTTGGAAGCACCAGACCCAGACCCTGATTACAGGTAACATTACCTGTAATCAGTCATTAGACAATGAAACTCTGGTAAGTGCTGGATTTCCCTGTGTGTCATCAGAATGTTTTACAATGCTTTCCACCGTCTGCCCTCCTGTTGCTTCAATTCTACACTGCAGACCAAACTGAATTTAGCAGGAGAGAACCGTGACACAGACTGAATGACTTGACAGTCCATTTGTGTTTCTATTACAGTTCCAGGATTTGGTTTAATGGGTGCTCAACATTTTTAAGGAAAATGGAGTAATTGTCAAAACAGAGCACGTGAAAGCTGGAAGGGAACCCGGGTGTCCTCGTGGGATGGTGTTTAGGGCAGAGGCAGAGAACAAGCAGATGAAGCTAAAGACAACCATTTCTTAACTGTATAATACACTTGAACTGCTGCCTGGAGTGTTACCTGTGTGACCTAACTCAATCTCTTCAAATTTCCTGAGAGAAGTTTCTATTGGCTTCTCATGAAATTCACAGGCAAATGGATGGATCTGGAGAATATCATCCTGAGTGAGGTAACCCAGTCACAAAAGAACACACACAGTATGCACTCACTGAGAAGTGGATACTAGCCATCCCATATACAGTCACCAAACTCAGGATGCTATTGTGGATGCTGGGAAGTGCTTACTGACAGGAGCCTGATATGGCTGTCTCCTGAGAGGCTCTGCCAGACCTGACTAATACAGAGGCAGATGCTCACAGCAAACCATTGGACTGAGCACAGGTTCCTGATTGGAGGAGTTAGAGAAGGGACTGAAGGAGCTATGGGGGTTTGCAGCCCCATGGAGGGAGCAACAGTGTCAACAGGCCAGAGCCCCGCAGCTTCCGGGGACTGGACCATCAACTAAAAGAGTACACATGGAGGAAGCCATAGCTCCGGCCCCGTATGTGGTAGCGTGTTGACATCAGTGGGAGGAGAGGCCATTGGGCCTGAGGGTGTTTGATGCCCCAGTTTAGGGGAATGCCAGGGTGGGAAGACTGGAGTGGGTGGGTGGGTGGGGGAGCACCCTCATAGAGGCAGGGGGAGGGGGTGTGGGATAGAGTGTTTCCAAAGGGGAGACTGGGAAAGGGGAAAGCATTTGAAATGTAAATAAAGAAAATATCTAATAAAAAAGAAAAAAGAAAAAAATCTGAAACTGCACAGGGCTGTGCTTGCTCTGTCTTGATACTAAACCCCTGCATGGTGGTGGTATCCAAACTGCAAGGCAGGTCAGCATGTTCCCAACATTAACAAGTGTGCAGCTTCCTAAAGTCTCATTGAGGGAGAAGCCTGGGCTCAGTAGCTCTGGAATTCTTATGTATGACAAGCCAGTTACTAATGCTGTGACACCATCAGAAAACCTGGGCCCATCTCAAAAATTCCCAAACATCTATGCACACATGAATCACCCGAAGATGCCATAAAATGCAGAGTATAATCCCTTAGCTCAAGGGCGGGGCCTGGGACTCTATTCTGGTTTAGGTCAGGCCAATTCTTCTTCTCAGGGCCTGGGACTCTATGTTCTGCTACATCTGCTCATGCGCAGGGCTGGCCGATTCCCCTCCAACATGAATGATGTTTTAAGTGGCAAAGCTTCTGTATAACTCAAAGTACTGAGGTTTGAATTGTCACGTTAGAGGTATGGCTGCCTCGGGGATTCCTTCTGCTTCAGACAGCTGGGAGCTCATTCATGATGGTGGCTGTATGGTCTGGTGGAGGCTGGCACCGCCTTGGAAATGGACACAGATTCATGAGGACTATGCCCCCCCCCACCGCCCAAACTCAATGAAATTCAATGTTCAGTATGACACATTAAAAAGTGGAACTGAGTAGGATCTTTATGAGACAATTAGGGTTGTTCTCTCATGCAAACAATGAATTAATTGGTTAATGGGTGATTTCAAGAGTAGGTCTGCTGAAGCAGGCAGGGGGCTTAGTTTTCTCTCGTTTTTTTTTTTTTTTTTTTCTCTTGCCATATGATGCCCTGTGAACCTTGGGAATCTGCCAGGAAGAAGGTCATCACTAGATACAGTCTCTTAACCTTGGGCCAGAACTCTGAGCCAAAATAAGCCTCTTTATGACTTGCCTCAGTTTGTGGTAAAAATTATTAAGAACAGATACGATGACACCAGACTTGGTTGTTAACCGCTTCTAATGGTGAGAAGGGCAGGGTGGGCTAGAGAGCTCAGGGGACCTACTGAGAGGACGACATGCTTTTGTCATGTGAATCGGGAAGGGAGGGTTATCAGACATATCAGGTTCACGTGAGCTTGGAGCATAGATGGGAGGCCCTCACCTTCCCAACATTTCAAAACTGTGTGACATCACCAATTCTAGAAAAACCCCAGGTTCATAATGAAACTCCCTGTCAGGTGAGTCTTGTTTTGGTTTGAGTCCACTTACACAGTTTCTCACAGTCCCTCACTGGGTGACTTAGGGGCACACTCTGGGGGTGAATTCTGGGAACTCTAACTGATCTTTCAGGTTGACAAGAAGTGGGTTTGCTCTCCTCAGAGAATTTCACTGGCTTTCTTGTAAATCTTAGCTCTTGATTCAGGGGCAGGACGTGGCTTCAGTTACTCAGGGACACTTGTGAGATCTCCAGGTGTGGTGTATACTGTCCCAGGTCCCAACCTACAGCACTGTGGAAGGAATACTGCTGAGCCCTGTTCAAGGAGGCTGGCCATATTCTTGAACTTTCTATCCTAGCCTTCTATTCCCACTGTCCACAAAACATACTAGAAAAATGAGGCATGAAGTCCTTGGTTGGTTGAACCTAGCCTGGCTTTTTTCTGGGGTTTTCTTTTTAATCAAATGGATTCCTATTTATAATGAGGCTGCCAAGGTGAGGGGCACCTGCTGCTCTCCCAAGTAACAATGGAGGAAGAGTAGGGTTGCTGTGACCCATGTAGATTTTAATTTTGCCTTGCACAGGGCCTTCTGCCTGAGGATTTGTTTTCTTCTAGTGCTAAAAACCAACATCCTACCGTAAGGCTGGGGATTAGATGAACAGGCCTAGGTTGGAGAGAAGGCACAGTGGTTAAGAGTCCTAAGTTTGGATTCCAGGACCCATTTCTTTCTTTCTTTTTCTTTTTTTTTTTTTTAACGTGATACTATTTTTTTATTAGATATTTTCTTTATTTACATGCCATATGATTTCTCCTTTCCCGGTTTCCCCTCCAAAAAAAAAAAAAAAAAAAAAAAAAAAAAAAAAAAAAAAAAAAAAAAAGAAAAGAAAAAGAAAGAACAAATACCTGTTGCCTCCCCCCTCCCCCTGCTTGCCACCCCACCCTCTACCACTTATTGGTCCTGGAATTCCCCTACACTGGGGCATAGAACCTTCACAGGGCCAAGGGCCTCTCCTCCCATTGATGATTGACCTTGCAATCCTCTACTATACACATGCTGCCAGAACATTCAGTCCCACCATGTATACTTCAGGACCCATTTCTAAGGGCTCATCACTGACTGTAACTCCAGCTCCATGGGATCCAATATCCTCTTTAGGCCTTCATGGGGACTTACATCCCTCCCACTCCCATGTATACATGTACACGTAATTAAAAATAAAATAAATATTTTAAAAATATTCCAGAACATAAGCCAGGAGTCCACCTGGGGAATCTGATGAGCCCCATAAAAGTCAATGCTTCTTCCCTATTTTATAGCCTTCACTTTGTAGACTGTGAGTTGCTGGGTGGGAAAAAAAATGGTCAGGCTCCGGAAGATGGCAGTTTCAAAGTGTTCCATGCCAACGTCCATTTGGGATCCAAAACCCTCCCCTCCCGCTGCTTGTTTCTGTGTGCATGCTGTCTGATGTGTATCTACATGCCTCTGTGATTGCACACGGCTGTCACTCAGGGAACCAGCAGATACCAACAGATTCTGTCTCACCAGCTGATGGCCCAGGCCGCCTGGGCGTCTGATCAGCAGAGATTCCTTGCAGACCTACAGGAACTGCTTGTGGCTAACTGTATTTTAAGAAATTTGTTTGCTTTATTTACAGAGTGATCCCCCGAAAGGTTTCCCAGCAGGACCTAAATTGGTGCTTTTGTGCAAAAGAATTAAAAAGCAGGTTCCAGCCGTGTCGTTTCTGAAGGTCTGCCGTGTACACATAGACAACGCAAGGCCTTAATGTTTTATTAGACTGGAATCATTTCTGGCATTTAAACATTTTGATGAAATTTGTTCAGTTTTCTGGGTGTGTTTTATATGAAAAAATTAAATGTTTTTTGGCAGTTCCATTAAATAGACACTGGCAACATCTCAATGTAGTTTAGTAATTTAGAAATCAATGATAAAACATTTTATTTAATCCACCAATTGAGAGCTTTATTGTGGCGATTCTCTTTTCTTCTGGGCCACACATGATCACCACAACCATGTACAAGGAGTAAATGAGAATTAAGGATCCCAGATACTTTCTTTTCACTCAAGAAAACCAACCAAAAATCCACCAACATACTGAGACTGCCCCAGATGTGAGTGTGGGAATTCAGGGAAGGGGTCACGTACTGGTAGAGGTACGCAGGACGCTTTACATTTGCCCAGTATGATAAACTGAGGCTCAATAGCAACCTGGTTCCTCTGTTCAGCGCACAGAACAAACAGTGCTATAGCACGCCTCATTAAGCCTGCAGGGCTCCCCTTTCTCAAAGGACACTCATGCTTCTGCCTTAGGCTTCCTGATCTTTCTCTTCTGAAGCCTTAGCTTCTGGGTTGTTTTCCCTTCACAAATTGGCCACAAGGACCAATGCTAAGATGTTTTTCCTTTGTTTCTTGACACCTATTTCATGAGATTGTCCTGTGGACTAGCAAACTGATCTGTAGCAAATGTCTGCTGAATGACTTGGTCATGCTCAGATGAATGTCATTAAAATAAAGACAATCCACAGTTGGACCTAGAAACCACATTAGTCATATTGTAGGCAGAAACTCAGAGTCCTCCTTCCTTCCGCTTTCTTCCTAGTACCCAGTGTCTATGATGGACTACGATACTTCCTTACTTGTCACTTCCATTCTTTTCCTAGTATCCAGTATCCATAATGGGCAATAGTACTTCCTTGCCTGTGATCTGTGATAGACAGTGATGGTACTTCCTCACCTGTGACTCTAGGGTAATTGTTCTCTGTTGGGATAGAAATGCAACTGGTATAAACTCAAGGTGGTAAATGTCCAGTGAATGTCACAAAAAGCTATTGATCTTTGCAGTGAGTAGTTGTGGGAAAATCTCAGAGGTAGAATTTCTAGGGCCAGTGCTATGGCTGCGCAGGTAAAAGTGCATCACCCACACACATCTGGCAATTTGAATTCCATCCCTGGAGCCTCTGTAAAGGTAGAAGTAGAGAACCGACTTCACAATGTTGTCCTCTGATCTCATCAGATTTAAGGGACCACCCCCACCCCCACAACCCTTTACCCTGCACTTCCCCCCACACCCACATGCGCATACACACACACACACACACACACACACTCACACACACACACATACACACACACACACACACACTCACACACACACACACACACACACTCACACACTCACACACAAAGGATACTTTTCTGTTGAACTGATCTTGGAGAGGCTTCACCCCAGAATTTCTTCCCTTAGTTTTTAAATTAGGAAAAGAGAGAAAGGGAAGATTCAGATACCATGATGGATGGAGAAAGGGGAGAAAGGGGAGAAAGTGGAGAGAAGGACAAATTCCTGGTAGAACAGGACCATATGCACCTTTGACTATATGTAAGAGAGGATTTGAAGGGAGAACATCTTTTCAGTTAGGAAAAGAAGCTTACAGCCATCAATGTACAAGATGTAATCACAGAAATTAGGGAAAGGTTGTAACCTGGGTAGCTTTGGAAATATACCTAAGCCCAAATAGCCAAGTGGCTGGGTACTTTAATTTTCATGGTGGATAACCTACCAAGGGTCAGACCTAGGGGCAAAGCAAAAGGTGGGGCTCAGTCCCTGGAAAGCACTCAGCTTTATTCTTTGGTGAGGTGGGACTTTGGCCAGCCATGTTTTATTTCTGGGTGTCTGTGGAAAGGATAGCTGCTGGTAAACTTTTCTAGTGGTTCTTGTTTATGGTCTCAGAATATAGAGCTGCCACCCTGCTCTGTCTGTCCCACCCTCTTCTACTTCCAGCTCTCTCTCACTGAGCTGTTGCCATGTTTTACTCCATATCACCTATTGTACACTATATAGTTTTCCAGAGTTGTGGTTGGGAGAGGAAGAACAGATGTCCAGGGTACACATCAAGAGCCTTTTTCATTGTTAATAGATCACAAGACGTTGTCAGGGAAGAGCTACTCCTCAATGCTTCCCTATGAGCTCAGGGATCCCATTCTCCTAAGGACACCCTAGGAGACTCAGAGGGCATGGACACCACTGGATTTCTAAACATTTCCCATCATTCAAGGTATCTCCCCAGGATTTCTTCCTTCCTGTGCCTCTCCAACAAAGCCCTTTTTTTTTGGAGGGAAGCTAATCTTGCCTTCAGTAGCTGGCACTTGATAGAGCCACGGGGGAGATTATAGTCCAATTCTTGCTCTGCAGAAAAAGCTCTGGAGATGCAGCCAGAATTCTGGATCCCAAGGCTGGTACTTTTTGCAGACACTCTATTCTGCTCTCTGAACCATGCTTTCCTCATCTATAAAATGAGAACAGAAGGTGGATTAGCATATTCCTACAGGAAGAATAGTCCACAGACTTGGTGAAGGACTGTCAATAAATTCAATGTGAGAATTAAAAAAAAAAAAAAAAAAAAAAAAAAACTTTGCCCAGTGACCCTAGTCCATGACCATGAGTTATTCTAGATTTTCTGCCGGGGATATATTGGGGATCAAGGGGAGTAGCACATGAGCACCTAAGCAGAGCTTAGCATTTGCTAAGCATTCATCCTCATGTCATCAAGAGCCAAGAGTGGAGGTGTACACTTGCAATCCTAAATACCCTAGAGGCCGAGCCAGAAGCATTGTAGGTTTGAAGCCAACATTATCCTGAAAAGCAAATATGAGTCACCAGGGAAACAGAAGGACCTCAGGATTGATACTAGGAAAGCTTTATTTCTGGTGCATTTTAGAAAATTACCTCCTAGAAAAACCTTTAATGAGAGGGGAGGGAACTCACTTCCCCTCCACAAAAATATAATATCCAAACACCTTCCTACCCATTTGTCCCAATAAATGGATGCTCTCAACCTGCTGTAGAGCCTTTCTTGTTCTCTTTCCAGGCACCAGATTTGGGGAGGACTCTCAGTTGTGATCAACAAGAGCTGGAACACTCATCTAATGGGGGAGAAAGTTGCAAAGAAGGAGGCAAGAAGATGAACTCATGGGGAAACTGAGCACAGAGCAGGGATGCTGAGCTCAGGGCAGGGAGTTGTATACAGGCCCACAGCTTCACACTACAGAGAGCTCTGTGGAGGAATGCATGCAAGGGATAAGGTCAGTCATTGTGCACTGACTTTATGCCATCTCTGTAGGCCAAGGTCCATGGGCTTAATCTCTGTTCTGGATTATAGTTATATACACTGGGGTTATAATTCATAAACATAGGAAAACAGGCAAAGGTTGAAATGTAGAGGAGTGGTTCTGATGCTTTGATTTAATTGGGAATCTGTGAGTACCAATACTGAAGGTCCTTGTCCCCAATTGGTTCTTGATCAATCAATAAAGATGCCAGTGGCAGAAAGAAAGAGGTGGGACTTTCGGGTTCCCACAAACAGGGAGAGAGGGAGGTCAGGAGGAGGATAATCGATATACTTAGGGGAAAGACAGAACAGACTTAAGAGCCACAGGGTAGATCTTCCAAAATGTAGGTGAAAAGGGAAAGCAGCCCATGGAAGGGCAGCCCAAAAGCATCTTGGGCAGCAAGAGCAATGGGCTTCACAGAAGGTAATGGGGCAACTAAGCTGAAGTAAGATTTAGAGATGTTGAGATAGGAGTAAAGGGAAGGGCAAGTTAGTCATGAGAGGCTTAGAAGAGCCCAACCACTGAGCCACAAAGGCAGGTTAAAAATGAACTAATGTGTATGTGTCTTTCATCTACAGATCCAAGAGAATCTGGGCAGATGGCTAGTAGCATGGACTGCCCAGGAACATTAAAACTGGATAGTAAGAACTACAAGCTACACTGAAATGATGGAGGGTTAACACCCAACACGTAAGCCTATGTTAGCAGTTCAAGACTACTGCAATGGACCAATGGGTTTTAAAAGTCCTAGCTCCCCTTCAACTTATTATCTTCTGTATTTTATACTCAATATAGTTGATCCATGTGTTGTCAGATATACACCTGGACAGAGGAAAAATGGGGGCTGCAGAGAAATTCTAATTCAGCAGCATGGCTGCTCTGTCAAGGAATCATACTCAAAGATAAGATCCAGCTGGAATGCAAATACTCCACATGCCTTTAATCCTTAGGCTGGAAGGCAGACATACCTTTAGTACAAACCTTTAATCCCAGACAATGACATCTAATTGAGGGGCTGACAAAGTGACAAAGCAGAAAGGAATAAGAGGTAGGATACACCCAACTATCATGAGGACAGACAGGAAAGAGAGGTTACTTAAGTACAGTTAGAGAGAGAGAGTTGAGTCAGTTCAGTTTTGTTCAGTTTGGTTCAGTTCAGATCAGTTTGTTTCAGTTGAGTTTGGGGAAATTCAGTTATGCACAGTTCAGCTGAATGCAGTTGAGCTCAGTTTAAAGCAAAACAGTTGAGTTCAAGGAGTTCAAAGGCAGTCCTTCCAAGTAGAGCAATTCAGTCAGTAGCTGAGAGAAGTCAATTTGAATTAGTCAGCTTGGAGAGAACTTTGAATCAGAACAGCGAAGTTGAGCCAGCCAGTCAGAGTTCAGAAAGAGCTAGAAAGGGTGAATTTATTCAGCAGTAAATCTCAGAATCTGAAACATTTGAGGCCTAGGTTAGCAGACAGAGGCTGGAAGCTGAAGACTTCAAGGTCTGGGCTTGTAGAAGACTAGACTGTACAGAGGCTAGAAGCTTCTAGGCTTAGGCCTAGGGATAGTTAGATGGAAATGCTCTGGGATCAGCCCAAGCCATGTGTTCATAAATCTTGGGTATGGCTCTCAATTCCTCACTTCATCTAAGGAAATAGAAGCAACATTTACATTTACAGGGGCAAATAAGAATGAAGAAGATATGGGACAAAAGCAATAACTTAGTCCAGTAGCCCTCAGTCACGTGGCCAGTTCTAGCTTCAAGGAACTATGGGACAGAGAGACCCAAAAAGTGCAGTGAGAACTCCTTCCTTCACTTACGATGTGTTAAGCTTCAGAAAGATGGGCACCACCTCCCTTGGAACTACACAATAGCCACATGTAGTTATTTAAACTTTTAAAATAGACACCTGTGTGTGCTCATACACACATACACACACACACACACACACACACACACACACACACACACACCCCTATAGGGGGAATAATCTAGAACTGCATTGTCCTGCTGTGGTAACCAGCCACGTGACATCAGCTATCCAGCCACTGGGAAGACTGAGACAGAAAAATGATTTGAACTCAGAAGATTGAGATCAGTATAGGCAACAGAGGACACCCCCACTACAATATGCATGTAAATGAAAAATGTCTTCTTCAGCTAGTGTCTATAATATTCTCATTATTATCTAAAATCCTACTCAACTTTATATCCTACAAGACTTTAATGGAATGCAAGAAGCTGATGACTCATGCATAGGAGTAGAATAAGATTTGAAAATGGATTTCAGAAAGACAACTACTATTCTTGGCAAAGACAAGGCTGTGATTCTTGGTAGCAGGTGAAGGGGCTGAAAGATCTGGATTGGGACTGATTCCAGAATGTTGGTGGTCGGTTAAGAGCAGCAGAATAACTGCAATGATGCCCACTATTCGTTTTTCATATTTTGTCTAACCTTGGAAAGCAGAGGCAAATTCATCTTGTTTTCACATGTTATCGACAGACAAAGAATTATGTCCTTCTTCTGCCATCAGCAGCATGCCTCTGTTTTGGATTTCATTTTCTCTAGTGTGCAGTCCAGTCATTAGAAGCTCCTAGAAGTTAAGAGGTGGAGACAAGGTCTGCCACCTGAGAAGTTAGCAGCCTTATTCATCTAGGCACTAGGGGAGTTGTTCCAATAAGTCAGACACCTTCCTGCACCTCTACCTCGGAGTGTGTGTTTCCCATCCTCATCTCTCCTAGTCTCCTTACTTGTAACATATATTACTTTTGGGTTGTTCAAACTGCTTAGCTGCCCACAGGCTTGTGACCTGGGTTTGTGCAGAATGCCTTGCGTTTTAGGTTGGCTTTGAACTTACCGGCTGAACTCCTACAGCTTTCCAGGGCACAGCATGGGGGTGCCACTCACTTGTTTTTGACATGTTGAGATGAGACAGTGTCCCAAATGCTGTGTTTCATTTGTTTGCCTTTCCAGGGCCTTTTTGCAGTGGCAGCTGCCGTCCATCCTGTCTGTGAGTCAGTGAGTGGTACCTGCTCTGTTAGCAAGCTGGTCCTGGCGGATGCTATGTGTGGTACCACTGCGGAAAGTTTTCCTCTTCCAGCTCAGGCTGAAATTAATTACACTTATTGCTTCCCTCCTCGTTTATCTTCATGTCTAGAACAGTGATAGAAAGTTCTGATCTTCCTTTTGTGGTAGTTACCAGTAATTAAAGACACAAGAGCCATCATTGCTGTTTGTCTGGAGCTGGATCGTGAGCCCAGTGAACAGGAACTGTCTGCTATTACGTGGTGCCTCTCTAAGTCCCTCTCTGCAACGTAGACCCAGTTGGCACCCAGTAAGTAATAAATAATAATGATAAGTAGTCCTGACTGGGGCTTTGCAGAATGGTACTGGCTTCTTCTAATTTTGTAAAATGGCTTCCTGATGAAGTAGCATGTCTGTGTCACCGTCACAGAAAGTATGGATGGGTCCTCGGTGAAATATTAATGATCATCAACTCCCTGGCTTTTCCTTTGTGAGGAGCTGGATAAAAAAGGAGCTGGTTCTCTTTATGGTGTATTAAAATATTACTTTGGAGGCTGTGATTGTGAATGTACATGTTCTTTTAACGCTCTCCCTCCACTTCCCCTCAACCCTCCTAACCCACTCTCACTTCTGACTCCGTAGATGGAGAGTTTCCACTTTTCTATAGTAACTTAAGGCAGATATTGATGCTAGACTAGGTCAGAAATAAGTCCCATGCCCGTCTGGGACTTGGACATATGCAAAGTTTTCTGATGAAGAGAAGAAAGATGACAACGGCAATAATGTACTTTCCATGTTTTCTGTGAGGATTCACGATGACGAAGGCAGGGTGTTCCAACCACTGGTGCTAGGGTCTCAGGACAATTAATTCCACAAGGCATTCCACCATGTGTATGTATTCCCAAACCACAAGGCCCACATGCTAAATAAATACAAAGCTAATAGTTGAATTTTCAAAGATCACAAGACCTGTACCTTTTAAAAAGTTGGCTGTAATATGGTGGCTTGTGTCTAATCTCCGATGTTTGGGAGGCTGAGGCAGGAGGCTGTCCAGTCCTCTCCCTAAAGCTGCAGGCCAGCTTGGGCTACAAAGTGAGAGTGAGACTCTGTCCTTTCCTTCTCCCCAAAACCAAGCCCTCAAAGGCAATTTTATTATTTTTTTAGGGATAGAGAGCAAGAGGAGGTCATAATGTCAAAATCCAAACCTGTCCCTGTGCCAGGGTTGTATGAGTGCTTGAGGGAGGGCTCCTCTGGCCAGGAGTGCTGTAATGAAACCCCGGGATCATCCCCTGGTTTTTTGCCTCCTCCTTTTGCTCTGGGGTCATTTGAGAGCAGGACCTGCCCGGGAGTTGCCTCTCCCATCTTGAGTAATAAAGCAGGAGAGTAAGGAGAGGAGGCGGTCTACTTAGATCTGGGAGGGAGGGCTTTAGGCTCCAACTCTTGCTGCTTCCCTGTAATTGCCACCTGTAGCCACCAGCACTGCTCCCTCAGTGCTCTGCCGTTCCGCCCTCTCCCCAGGCTGTCTGCAGCCTTATCTGGACAGCCACAAAAAGGCTGAGGTGAGATGGAGCGATAAGCAGGAAGTGCAGTGGAATTTCATTCCTGGAAAAAAAAAAAGGGGGACCTTGGCATCAGTAGCAGAGCAAGGGCTCTGGATGTTAATCACTGCTCCTTTTATCAGACAGCTTTATTAAGATCAATGGTTTTTGTTGCCAAATTAGAGTGGACCTAGAGCGAACTTCCCAGCAGTTATTAACACAAGCCCACATTTGCTGGAAGGATCCGGTACCTCCACGTGCTCGGCCGTAGCTGGAAGTTACACAATATCTATATCATTTTTCACAGCTTTGTCATTAGCTGGTAATGATTTGATTATTTTGCAGATGAATCACGGTATAAATCTCTTTCACAAACACTACCTCCAAGTATTAATCAAAACCATTAAGGCAGAGCAGTCGGTGCAAATTAAAAAATTTGCATGTCTAAATTAAAAATTACAGTAATACATCATAAATAAATCTTTTAAATTCTCTATGGCCTCTATGCACATCTTTTCTTTGGTGTGTGTCCTATAAGGAGGCTGTTGAGTGCACAGCTCTCTCTCTCTCTCTCTCTCTCTCTCTCTCTCTCTCTCTCTCTCTCTCTCTCTCTTTCTCTCTCCTCTCTCCATTTATATGTATACAGGGTGGTCTGGGATTTTCAAGATAGGTTTGCGGCTTTAGATGACCCCTGGTGCTGAGTCAGGGGAGGGAAGGGCAGTTTCCCCCCCCTCTTCTTTTTTTTGAATAGAAGACTCAGAGGCAGCACACAAGATGAGAGAATAGATTATTCGCAGCGGCGTCTTCTCTTGTTGCAAAGTAAATATTTGCAAAAGGTGATTCTTCTTTTTCAAATAACTTTGAACTGTGAGGAAAATTACCAAGTTGTGTTTTAGGTAATATTTCATTTTGGAGCTATTAACACATTACTTGCAATATGGGAGGAAATTAGAGGGTTTTGAGTGATGAAAGCCACCTTTGGCATTAAAAAACTATTATTATTCCCTTGAAACGCTGAAGCAAATTAAAACAGGAAAATGAAACTTTCAAGTGCCCTGGATTTGAAAAGGCATTTTCCCCCCTTTCATTTGTCAAGAAAAAAAAAAAATGAAATGACTTGTTTCACGGGAAACCTGGAAGAAATCATTTAGAAGGGAGAAAAGTAGTCTTTTTCAAAATGCCTTGGCTGGAGCATCTGGGGGCATGAGGCTGCCCTGGGCTACTCCGCTGGTCCCAGTGTAAACTGGCCTTGCAGGGGCAGGATACAGACCATGTGTTCAGGTTCAACTCAGCCCCGGGCAATGGGACGGCAGCAGCAATTAGAACATTTTCTCTGCCCAGGATTTAACCCAATTAACCTATCAGTAACCTATTAACCTAATTAAATAGAAGAGCTGCTCTGTGGAGAAGTGTGCATGGCTTGATCTGTTTGTGGGCAGAGGGTGGGAAGGAGGGCAGGGAATAATAGACTTTGGAGGGTGACACTTTTGGTATTTGGTCACACTTCCTTCCTTAACAATAGACTATGGAATTAGCTAGCAGGATAGTCATCAGCTTAGGCCTGCTTCTCTACCTGTGGAATTTTACCTTAGATAATCTCTTACCTATTCAGGGAGTCCTGCCTAAGACTCTGCCCTCCACCTGTCCATGACTTCTTATAAGTCCAGGGAGCATAGATGAAATATTAAACTAAAAATCTTAGATCAAGCATGTATAGACATTTAAACCTGTGGCCGGACACTATGCAGCATACCCGGGTATGGATTAAAAGGCTGCTTGTGGGTTTGACCCTTCTTCATGAATTGGATTACGTCTGTGGCTCTTGGTGTGTTCATCTGTGTAAAATGAAAAGGTTGGACAAGATTAGCTCAAAAGGTTTGCTCCCCACCTCGAAGGTTTGTGAGTTTTTAAATACAGAGCTATTTCTCTCTAATTTCTCTTCTTTTGATAGAAGTTAAATAATTCCTGAGTGACTTTGGCAAGAACTGTGTTATCTAACATGGTAGCCTCCATATCTACTTGTATTGCAATGAACTAAGATGACATTCAATGAAAACTCTTCAGCAGTTTAATCACCAGCCAACTGTTAAGTGCTCGGTGGCTACACCTGGCCCGTGGCTATCACCTGAAAAGCCCAGATGCAGAACATCTTCATTCTTAGAGAATGATATACGTGCAGAATTCAAGTGCAGGTGAGTTATTGCATAGCCTACTCATGTTCGATTCAGGTGAAGTCAAATGACGGGATGTGGAGGCAGTTTAACTTTGGAAACACTGTATAGCATCCACAGTGTTTAACTAGGCCCCAGCCTACTTCCTAGATGCGTAGTCACTGTGAACCCAGGTTAGCCTTTCCAAGTCCCACTGTCCTCTGTGATGAGAGATGATACCTGTACCTATGTGGAACTGTGTAAAACAGTGTGAGCTGAGCTACAGTAGAAACATAATGTCACTGCATATATTAATTTCATAGTTTAACAAAGTCCATCTCTGTACTGTGGTGTAAGTGTATGTGTACTGTTTAGGCATTTATAAATATGGGTATAAATGCATTGGGATACATATGTGTGTGTATGCATAGCGGCCATGGGTTGATGTTAGTCGTCTTCCTCAATTATACCTTTGCTGCGCTACTAGCCCCTCCCGGCACCCCTTTTGTTTTACCTGCCTTTGTCCCAGGAAGTGACCACATTACCAGCTCCCACCCGAGACCCTTGAATCTGTGAATAAAACACACACACACACACACACACACACACACACACACACACACACACGTTTGTTACTTTACAACTTGCCTCCTAGGCACAATTGCTGGGCGTTACTATCTCCACCTGGAAAAGTGTGCCCTTACCAATTTATTATCTCTATTTCTCTACTTGCCCTAAACTTCAGTGGCTAGTCTCACCTATCTTCCCTGCCAATCATCTTTGGCCACCTGCTTGCATCAGAGACTACAGGCCGGAGCTACCACCCTCCCCGGCCCCTTTAGACTTTACATGGTTGCTGGGTTCTTCTTCCTCCAAAGCCTGGCAGAAAGAGCTCTCTCCTTTGCATCTGCCTTTTCCTCCTGGGACTTGGAAGTTCTGCCTGTACCTTCTGCCAGCAACTGACCCCCCCTTCTTTACTGACAAATCAAGAACTAGTTGGTGAACAGGACTTTAACATCAGAACCTCCCCCTTCATGCTCCACCTTATTTTTTGAGACAGGGTCTCTCACTGAACTTGAAGCTCACTGATTATCTAGGCTGGTGAGCAAGCCTCAGGGATCGTATTTTCTCTCCTTTCCCAGTATTGGGATTATAAGATGTTTACCTCTGCACACAGTTTCTGCATTGGTGCTGGTGATCTGAATTCAAGTTCTCATTTATGTATGGCAAGAATTTTTCCAAGTAAGTTATCTCTCCATCCCTAGATGAACTTCTGTGTATTAAAAAATATTGGGCTGAGAATAAGAGGCATAGAAAATATGCCTGTATTTTGCTTCTAATAAAAATACTAGGTGAGAAAAAGTTACTGCAGGAGAGGTTGGAGAGCTGAACCCGTGAGAGGAGCAGACCCCTTTGATTTGTCTCGGCCGTGCTGCCTCGCTCCACTTCCCATTCAGTATGCAGGTCCTAAGTCCACTTCCCTTACTTTGCATTTACACTCCACCTAACTGAGTACAGAGATACTTAGTTCTGTTGGTGGCTTCACCTTAGCTGCCTGCTGTGAGTTTGCCTGTCACTCTAGAAACTCTAGAAGATTCTCCATGGATAGGGCTTCTACTTCCCAGTTCTGAGTTCTCCCTGCTCACCCCATGAGAAGGGTGTGTACATCAAAGCATGGCTACTGTGTTGTCATGAAAAATGATGGCTTTCTGATGCTTCACAGGCTTGTTCTTGGGTTCCCACCATGTCTTACTTTGTTAGTTTCCTACGAGGAAGCCTCTCTGTAATTCCAGGGCTCAGATACTGTTTAGGTGAGTAGGGGGCTCTGAAGCCAGCTATTTTGCAAAGGAGACATTTTATGTTCCAAATCTTCCATGTCAACGGATGTGACATGCTTTTGAGAGTTTGGAGTGTTTCTTCTGCAGGGTGTTCTGGTTTGTTTTCTCCACACACAACTGTCTCTACCTTTTATAATATTTATTACAACGCTCTCACCATGCAGATAACCTCTGTTGACATTTAAAATTTTTATGATAGAAGCACGTGAAAATTTAAACAATGCAGAAAGGTACAAAATAGAGAAAAAAAAAAAAACCCTCTCCTAAAATGCCCAACTTCAGTGAATGCTTCTAACAAAGACAAGGGCAGTAATGTACCCTTGAATGGTTTTCAGAGAAACATATGTGATGAACAACAGAATGTGTGAGATTCTTCTTCTGAAGACACCAATGTGTCTTGGTTTTTAACTGATGGCTCTACAGCATCCTACTGCAGATCTAGTCTAGTCTGTAGCACACTCCAGACTTTCAATATGTCCATACTTGTTGGGCATTTAGATGGTTTCTATGTCTTCATTTTGGTTTTGTTTCTTTTTTGTTGCTTTTGCTATGACTGAGCATGGCTTGTTTTATCTCTCTTTTGCAACATATCTGCCAAATCCATTTTTTGGGGGGACTGTAATCACCAAGTCAAAGATGACATACATTTTTATTTTAGTAGTTTTTGCTTAACAGACATGCAAAAACTTCAAACTTGTTAATACATTCCCCCCCACCCCACCACCACCACCACTGGTGCAAGACACTTCTGCACCTTGCATGTTTCAAATATAATTCCTTTAACATTTCCTTGTCTATTAAATGGAAGATGGTTTCTTCAGACCGGTTTTCAGACCTTTAATTGTGAGGAAGATTGAACATATTTTGTATTTTATTTACTACCACCATCTAAGACCCACTCTACACCCTTACGCTGCCCGTGCAACCGTTTCTTGCTAGTTTGTGAGAAGTTCATCATTTCCTCTTGTTCTGCTAGAACAGTTTTTTAAATTCCATGTGTGTTTTTCAGACACAGGTTTTGCCCATTTATCTTTTCTATTATCAGGGTTTTCATTGCATGGAGACTATCCCTAATCATTTCCTTTTGGCAGTTTTTGCACTAATGGTCTTCTGAAAGCAGAAAGAATGGTGTGGAAAAAATGATACCAGAGTAAGTATGAATAGCATCTCCTTGGCTTTCAGTAGGAGTTGCTTTGCTCTAGCTGGGAGTCCTTCCCATACTGAAGTCCATCATGGGGTTCCTCCTTGACTTCTTGAACTAACAGAGCTTTGCTGAAAGTTTCAAAAGTGCTTTTGGAGGCAAACAAAATATGGAAGAAAGCCCACTGACATGGGGATTCATTTATTTGATCAACAGGGTTCTCTGACATACCAATACTGTCCCTGACAATAAGAGCAACTCAAGGACAAACTTGTAATCTAATAAGAAAGGGATGGGAGCCAGTGTAATAAAAGAAGTGTGCTTATCTGCAGTGAGAGTCTCAGCTCAATCCACTTCAATGGCATTGAAATGCAAATGACTATCTTGTATAAGATCTCCAAGTGAGATCCCTGGCGCAAGCATCCCTAGCACTGAAGGACTCCTTAGGTAACTGGTCATGAAGATCACACCCACACATTTTTGTTTCCATGTGGCCTTTTAAATTAGCAATCAGCTCTTCCATAGAGGCTCTGCTAAAAGAACAAATGGGGCAGTGCCAGTTGGTACTTAAGTAGAAATAAATATAAAAGGTACCCAGCTGCATGATGACCAGCTTGTCAGAAATGAGTCTTTTCATAGATTATCTTAGAGGGAGATGCCCAATTCAGTCTGGTCCATTGTGTAGGCATCAGCAGACTTATTTTCCTATTTCATTCTATTCCTGCCAGCCAGAGCACATGATGATCTTTGTAGAAAAAAATCAGAAAGGAGTTTAGAAAAGTCAGAGTGCATAAAAACAAAATTATTTTCAGATCATCTAGTAAACAACTGATGACTATAGAACATTCTTTTATGGACTAGTGCCACATTTTTCATTTAATATGTGTGCCTCCTTGTTTTATGTCTCATTTTTCCTTCAAATATAAAGAAAAATGGGACAAATATTTCTCTATGGCCGAAAAAGTCCAATAGGATACATTTTTAGAAAAGAAATTTGTAACTACAAGATAAGGCTGTAAGCTTTTAGCCGACAATTCCTACAACTTAAAATCATAGTGTTATCTTTTGCTGTTAGCCTGATTGTGGCACTAAAGATGGGGAAACAGAGTCACATTCATTTGGTGGCAAAGTCAAGCCTCTGTGATAAGAGAGAGAATAGCTCTCAGCTTCAGAAATCTTTCCCAGGTGAAGGGGAGATTTTTTTTTTTCTCTTCCACATTGCAAACTGTCATCCTGTAGTACAGACCAGAAATCTTCTAACTACACTTTCTGATTATTGTTTGTGCAGTATGTGGTTAATGCCCTGGTGTCTGACTGGGTCTCTCTAGGTCAACAAGGTTAAAGTCATTTGAGTTTATCTTTTCAAGCCCTGCTTGAGAATTCCCATTTGCTGTCTCTGTGGTTTGCCTTCCATTTACTTTCTACTTTCCTCAACTCCCGGGAGGAAAATTTGGCCACATCATTTGTACTATTCTGAGGAAAAAGAAGATCCAATAATAATTATAGCCACTGTCCATGGCGTGGCCTGAGAAGCATATTTGGAGACTGTAAAGGTGAGCAAGACTTTGGAAGTAAGAGATTTGTATTTCAATGGTAACAAATGACTGAGTCACAGGGATGCAAACCTGTTCAGCAAGGCTCAAGAAGGGACAGATTACTTCTGACAGGTCTAAACAGCCCAGGCAGATAGGATCATTTAACTATATTTAACGAACACCGACAATGGAATGCTTGATTAATGTCTCCCACCCAGATACCCAGGGACTGGCAGGTCACCTTCTCAAGCCAATAGACAGTTGAAGAATTCTCCTTCATTAAGCACGACTGTAACATGCTTTGGATGGCCTGATGGGAACATGCTTCATCAAGACCTCAGCCAGATTCTCTTTGATTTTTCTGAAGTCAGCTGGGAGGCTTCCTTCATTTGGGCCATAGATTAACATACATATATATGTAGGCACAAATTACATTGATTATTTTAAGACAGAATGAGTAACAACCCAAATCATTTCTCCCTGGAAATTTGATATAGGTTGAAAATTCCAGTATTTAAAACTTTGGTTAAGTGTCTAGGCACTCAGCAATGTGCACCCAAGTCCTTGGTGTGATGATTTTGTTTTTCTCTCTTGAACTGTCCCTGTATCTTAATTACTTTTCTGTTGCTGTGATAAAACACTCCAACGAAAGAAACTTAAGAAAGGAGGCTTTATATTAGCTCACAGTTCAAGGTATAGTTCATCATGGTGAGGAACTCAAGGTGGTGGGAACTCAAAGTAGCTTAGTCACATCATGTCCACAATTGGGAAGAGAGTGATGAACACTAGTGTTAAGTTCACTGTCTCAGTCTTCTCTAATACAGGATCCCAGACTAGGGAATAGTTGTATCCACAATGCACAAATCAAGATAATCTATCACAAGCTTGTCCAAGGCCCATTTACATATGATCCTATGGTGTTTCTATGGATAATTAATACTATCTATTATATCTGTTTTAAAGCAGAATGCATTTTAAATCTACAGGTTAATCCTTTATCTAATGTAGACAATTCTGGGAGTAGTATTCATGATTTCATCTCCTAGAACTGATAATATTATTCAAATGTTCTAGCAAAGAATAGGAGAGAATCAAGTTCACAGCCATGTAGATTAAGCTCCAAGCATTTGCCAGTTTTTTATGAGGTTGCTTTGGTGAGCATCTTGGCTTTGCTACTTTGAGACTATTGTCCTTTTTAAGATTATAACAAGTTCAGAATTCTACTCTTCAAAAAAAGACCATGTTCAAATAGAGTTGCTCTTTTGCCTGAAGATGAACTCTCATCACTCTGTACCAGCAGTGACATTACATGCTCCTTTGTTTATGGCTGCAGCTATAACACTTAAATAGAGCCTGCCACATCAAAGATACTCAGTAGACACTTATCTATTAAAGGTCAGCCTATAACTATGGATATGTGTTGGCAAGAGTACCCAGTCAGAGCTACCAACTTCATAGAGTTTGTTGAGAATATGACCTAGCCCAGTTGTCAGAAATACATATAGTAGACCACAGACAAAGCCATGGGCACTAGTGTTAGACTTGGAAAACAAGATGAGGGAGGAAAGACAAGAATCTATGGGCAATTTGGGCATCAACCACTTTGAGTAGAGGCAAATTCACTGTGTGGTTAACAGTTTTAATTAGACACTGGTTCCATGATGTTACTTATATACATTAGAAAAGCTAGTGATTTTTTAACATGTTTCTTCTTCAACCTCTTCAAAGTTCTATGCTTCATGGCATAGAGATCCTTGTTTTTTGTGGGCTGGTATGCTTAGTCATCAAGACCATCCATGGCAGGGTTCCTTCACAAATCTCATACTAGTGCTTAGCCTCCAGGAGCTAACAGATAAATCTCTGCTGAGTTACTTGGTGATGGTGACCCTGGTGTGCCTTGGAGACTAAGGTTGTATTAAGAGGGAATACTAGAAGCATTTATACTAATATTGCCCTCTGCTTTATTCCATAAAGTAACTGGTAGAGACATAGATGTGTTAATGAATTTACAACATCTAAAATCAAATCATCATTTAGTTCTAAACCCAAAACTTCTTATTACCACACATTGGTGGTTTCACTGGCTACCTGCCCTCATGGAGAACTGGTTTGAGAAATAGGCAACACACTGTAGAGACAAGAGAACAGACTTAGACAGATTAGCCTTGTGCTTTTGAAATCGCCGTGGACCAATTGTGAGAACCTGGACACATTATTTGTTTACCCCAACTTTAACTGGCTCTTATGCAATATATATGTCTGAAATAAATACTTCATGTGGAAAGTACCTAACAAAATAACTGATTTTATAGATACTATTTCTCTTTATCCTTCCCCATCTTGCAAAGGTTTCAATAGTTAATCATTTTTCTTTGTAAACCTGTTTTCAAAGAGCAAGCACTATTCTGTACTTTTCTGTGTTAATGTAGTAAGAGCAGCCAGTGATAATTCTCTTTCTTTGTACATCACTGACCAGACAGACTGTAAACTGACAGAAGAAGTTGGATATCCCTGGTTTCATACATCTTTATAACATGGAGAACATGTGGTCAGGGTAGCCAGGGGCCAAGTTAACACTAGTGGATAAATGCTGTAAATCTCACCTGCCTTAGAGGAAGTGTACCAGCCTTCTAAGTCCTCAAGCCGACAAGGACACACTGAGTTTTATTTAATAACTACCCCAAGTCCAGAAAGATTTTGGTGTGTTTATTAAGATGTGGTTACCTGCATAAATCAGAGTTTGGTAAAGGTTTATGGCCTGTAAATGAGCTCTTTGTCTACCTTCTTGAGGAGGTGAACACATGCTTGTGGCAACAGATAAATTCCTGAGGAAATAATTATTCATGTGGTGAAGTACATAACAATGCGATTTGGTTAGTTAACTGCCTACCTGTGTGAAGGAAGAGCAGAAATACTACTTATTCCTAGGAGTTGAACTTAAAGACTATAGAGATCTGCCTGTGGGCACTAACAAAGAGAAGCAATGGAGAACAAATCTTACTTTAAAGACAGGAATACTAGGCTTGTACAAATGTCCTCCAGCCCCACTGCAGATGTTAAGGTTTCCAAAGAAAGAGTTCAACCTGAAGATGGGCAAGAGTGGTCCACAGCAATGGTACACATGTGCAGACTAACAAGACTGTGCTTGTGTGTGTACACATGTGCAGACTAACAAGACTGTGCTTGTGTGTGTACACTTGTGCAGACTAACAAGACTGTGCTTGTGTGTGTACAGTTGTGCGGACTAACAAGACTGTGATTGTGTGTGTACACATGTGCGGACTAACAAGACTGTGCTTGTGTGTGTACACATATGCGGACTAACAAGACTGTGCTTGTGTATGTACACATGCAGACTAACAAGACTGTGCTTGTGTGTGTACACATGTGTGGACTAACAAGACTGTGCTTGTGTGTGTACACATGTGCAGACTAGCAAGACTGTGCTTGTGTGTGTACACA
>JADRCD010206408.1:27783-49670 GCA_019843815.1 Montemys delectorum
TTTTGTTTTTTTAGAGACAGGGTTTCTCTGTGTAGTCCTGGCTGTCCTGGAACTCACTCTGTAGACCAGGCTGGCCTCAAACTCAGAAATCCACTTGCCTCTGCCTCCCAAGTCCTGAGATTAAAGGCGTGTGCCACCGCCGCCAGACGCATTGTCTGCATTCTTAATGAATCTTCAGCTTTAGACGGATCTTGAGTGAAACTCTGTGAAATGCTTACTCCGAGATATTGTATTTGCCCTCAGTCCAGCATCTTGTTTCCATGAATTTTCTTTCTGTGTACCTCAGTAACTATTAAGCTAGTCATCTGTCTTCCTAGAATGTCTGATATTCTAAGGTATTATTTCTTTCATAAAGATTTATTTTTTGGCCTCTAGTCCACAATTGGTCCATTGTTTCAGTCCCTTGCTAGTCCTGAGTCTTGTGTTCTATGTATTATTGGAGAGACAGCTGAACAGAGATATACCAAGGCAGGAAGAACTCCAAAACTTATGCCTGAATCAGTAAAAAAGACTATGTTCGTATTTTGGGTCTGCTTCTGGCTAGTGTCCAGCACAAATGTGCATGTTAGCATCTCCTCTAGATGTTTAAATATTATTTCACCAGGAGCTTTGCTACATAGACATATACACGTTATGTGATATACACTGTTGATCTGTATTGCATGGCCTCTGATAGCATAGATCCTGCACTGTACTGCAGAATGATAAGCATGGGAAGAAGTGGGGCCATTGACTCTTCTCATTGTGAGGCATTTTACTGCTCCTTGTTTGGAGGAGAAACTGTGTGTATAAATAATACATACAAGGACTTCATGCTTCTAAACAGCCTTATAAAATCTATAAATCTGATCCCCCACCTTCAGTTAATGGAGTCTTTTTCCTCACCAGATTGCTGTATGTGTGATATTGTTCTAAAGTTTGCTGAAACCCTGTGGAAGAGCCATGCCATTTCTAGTTTAGGTAGCTTGTCCTGTTGTCCTTGGCTAAATTTTCTTTGTAGCCTAGTTAAAACCTGGACACCTGGGAGCTTAAATTATCCCTGAAGGATATTAGTATATTAGCTACCTATAAAAATGAAATTTATATGAGGCATCTGTTTACATTGAGCATTCCATAAAACTGCAGCGGAGAATTCAAAGGAAAGGCTTTTGAATGAAGGTTTCACAGCCGAGAGCAAAAGGCTCTGGAGAGTGGCATCTAGACAGCTAATTTCCATTGTAGATATTAAAAAGAATTTTTAATAGACAAAGCATCCCTACACTCCCCACAATGGCAGTCTAGGATATACAAAAGACTTCAAGAATCCATCAGTGTTTACAGTAGACATTTTGGTGTTATTTATCTTATCGTTGTTACTGCATTCTGTAGAAAATAAGGGAACAGCCTTTTTAACATTCATCTGTTGACATACAACTGAGAACTTGGTGAGCAGGAAGGAGACAGCTGCAATGGCATCCAATAGTGACAGATTGGATCAGTCAATGTGTGGGGGCAGAGGAGAAGGCAGAGTCAACACAGGACAGGAAGGACTTCTTTTCTTTATTTTCCCTCCTTTCTCTTTTCTTTCCCCTCTCTGTTCAATCCCTTCCTCTCTTCTTTCTTTTTCTTTACACTTTTCATGTCTTTGTATGTGTAGTTGTATAGGCAAGTGTACAAACAGACACACACACGTATAGATTCACATGAATGTGTAGTTATGCTTGCACATGTGCGCATAGACTCTACACACGTGTGTGTAGAAGACTCAAATTGACATTTAGAATACTTCTTGATTGTTCTCCATCTTATTCATTGAGGAAGAAGTTATGAAAAAAAAAAAAGAACAGAAATTCTGGATCAAACCCAGAGCTTTCAGTCATAGCCTCACTAATTGGCTTGCCTTGGAATCCCCTGTCTCTTGCTTTTAAGGCTGAAATTATTGGTGGGTTACCATGCTCATTACCCAGAACTTATATAAGTTCTGGATATCTAAACTCTAATCCTCTTGCTTGCTCAGTCATGCAAAAAGTGCTGTAGTTGCTGAACCCTTCAGAGTGGCCTTGCCCTTGCTATGGTCAGCTTCCTGAGAGTGAGGGTTAGAAGTCTGCTCCACCATGTCACTTAAGAACTCTGCAGTACCTCTTGGATTTCATCACTCTATCTCTGTCATGCTTTGCTTGCAAATGCACAGAGAAAAGATGTATCCAACTTATGCAAAAGGAAAAGAGATGACTAGAGAGTTAAATTTTTAGATATACAAGTCAAGATATGATGGAAGGATCAGGACAATTTAAAAGTTAGACTAAAAACATTAAACAGTGAGTGCATGCCTTATGACATGTATGCCTGTGTAAGCAACTGACACAGGAATGTCAGAGCCTGCTAAGGAAATTGGTAGCTTTTGCAGCTACCAATTGACTGTCTTGAGGATCCCTTAGAGAAAAAAATTCTGGCAATGATTTCACCTCACCTTCTACAGGAAGACATGTTCTACACAGCTACATTGCTTTGCTTACATTAACAAATTCCTCCAATGTCATTACCACTCCATCAAAACTTCTTTCATCAGCCATTGTCTTCATATTGCCTAGTTGTGTGGAAGCCTTGACAAACATCCTTGGTAGTCTGTATTACTGCTTACAGCTTCCTCTCACGTGTCCTCTTTGAGTTGACGCTATTGTGTTCTTTTTCTCTCCTCATTGGGCCTGAATCCTCTTTCTTCTCCAGCTCAACTCGTGGGCCTGTTCACTTCAGGCTCAAACATGAAGGATTTCTAAATTGAAACATCAACTCAGATGTCTTCTTCAAAATCTAAGATCACAGATCCAACTGCTCCTTGTCCTTTTGTTTGAAACAATAATAGGGCCAGACAGTGGTGGAACACGCCTTAAATCCCAGCACTTGGGAGGCAGAGGCAGGTGGATTTCTGAGTTTGAGTCCAGCCTGGTCTACAGAGTGAGTTCCAGGACAGCTATGGCTATACAGAGAAACTCTGTCTCAAAAAACAAAACAAACAAACAAAAAGAGTAATAGAAACATGAAATTCATCATTCCCATGGAATTCCTGAACTCTGTCCTGAAACTTGTTCAGCCTATAATTGTTCTCATCTCACCAATGGGAAGCTCTATGCTCTAGTTGCCATGCCCAATCTCAAGGTCTCCTCTGAATTTTCCCCACATCTTTCTTAACATTCAGTCCATTGGGACCTCTGGAGGGCTTTACGTTGAATTAAGATGCATCCTCTCACAGCCTCATGTCATCCCGTGTTTATCATCTGCTTGCCCCCTCCGTCTATTCTGGTTGTCTTATTTACTGTCTTGTGCCCTTGCACATAAACAACTTAGCAGCCACAGAATTCTTCCGAAAACCTCAAATAATGCCATTGCCTTTCTCCTAGGGTCTCATTTCTCTGTGTGTAAAAAGCCAAAATCCTCACTAGTTTTAAAGCCCTATCCTTCCAGCTTCCTAGCTCTTTCCTTTCCAGTTTCATCATTTCTCACACTTCCCTTCAACACCAGCCTCCACCTGTTTTGTGGACCTTAGCTGCCCTTGTCTCTAACCTACTCCCTCCTGTTGCCTCTTGACTGATTTACTGATGTTTTTCAAGCCTTTGCCCAAATCCAGCCTTCTCAGTCGACCATCGAATTTAACACTGCAGCGTGCTCATCCCCCCAAATGTACTGCCAAGCCCTGAAACCTCTCGCTTCTTTGTCCTACAGCATTCGTGACCTTTTAGACACGATTTTGATTAGAGTTCTTCTTTAATGTCTGTCTTCACCACCACAACTGAAACCTTCACGAGCCAAAAGTTTTTGTGTAGTTTGCCGATACATCCCTGAGTGCCTGGCAAAATGACGACTGTGAATACAGATTTTGTTGAATGACTGGAGCAATCCATTTGTGATGGTTTGTATATGCTTGGCCTAGGAGTGGCACTACTAAGAGCTGTAGCCTTGTTGGAGTAGGTGTGTCACTGTGGGTGTGAGCTTTGAGACCCTCATCCTAGCTGCCTGGAAGCCAGTATCCTGCTAGCAGCCTTTAGATGAAGATACAGAAGTCTCAGCTCCTCCAGCCCTATGTCTGCCTGGATGCTGCCATGCTCCTGTCTGGATGATAATGGACTGAACCTCTGACCTATAATCCAGCCCCAATTAAATGTCATCCTTATAAGAGTTGCTTTCGTCATGGTGTCTGTTCATAGCAGTAAAACCCTAACTAAGACACTATTGAATAAAGGAGATCATCTAAACACCAAGAAATGTCAGACGCCAGCTTTGCCTTCTGTGTGAGAACAGTGGGGCTTAGGTGAAAGATCCAGAGGTACACAGAGCTAGGAGGTATGCTGCTGGGCTTGTCAACAGTTCTGTTTACATTTAAAGCTTCTACTCACACTCGAGCTTATTGGGTGTACTTGTGACAGTGGACAATGCTCTTTAGGGGCTTCTTTAAACCCAATAATTTTCTTTCGTTCTCTGGTTTCCTGATGGGTGGGTTGAGGGTAAAGAGAAGAAGCATCGGTCTGATATTTTCCAAAATGTAATTATGATACCTCACAAATTCCAAAACTGACTCTTTAGACTGTAATACATATTTATTTACAGTTAAGGAATCTGACATTTGAAATTTAGAAACAAATCCAGGGCTGGAAAGATAGCTCAGAAGCTCAAAGTGTTTTCTGCCAAGCTTGACAACCTGAGCATGATCTCAGGACCCACACTGTTGAAGAAGAGACCCTGCTCTTGTATGCTGTCACACACGCATGCATCCCACCCCCATGTACACTAAGTAAGCAAATAAATGTAAAACAAATCTAGATGCTTGGATAAGGCCACTCTTTTAAGGACACAGTATTTTGAGTGTAAAGTTTTGAGATGTCAGCCCTCCATAGAATGATGTCAGAGTCTACCTATATGATAAGACGTCTGAATCCTAACATGTGAAAACTAATTCAAATGCTTCTCCCCAAGACTTCTACAGAAATGGAGGGAAATGTGAGCAGGACAGCAGACATATTTCATAAAAAACCAAGGGTAGAAGAGCTGTGTTGAATAGTGTATTGGAGGTCAAACATTCAGTTGTGCCAGAAAGGTAGTCCAGAGACACTCATTGTCTTTAAAACAGAACTGCAGCAAAATGAAGGAGTGAAATGTGAGTTTTAGAGTTTTTAATTAAGTCTTCTAAATAAGGAAGTTAAAAGGGATAGGAAGGAAAAATCAATTCTCATTCAGGCTTCCAGTAAAATGGAGAGTAAACAAATCTACTTCATGCTTGCCTGGTGGCTCTCTGTCCTACTCTTTGTTTCTTGTCCCTTCTTTGATACAGGTGACATTGAGGTGGCCACATGAAAAGGCCTCAACTGCTCCATCATTTCCAACTTTTGTCACACATTTTGGTATTAGCCCTGCTGATTCTCTCTCTTTCTCCCTCTACCTCCCCCTTCCTCTCTCTCTCTCTCTCTCTCTCTCTCTCTCTCTCTCTCTCTCTCTCCACCTCTCTGCTCACTCACTTCCTGACAAAATAAAACCAATTTTCATTCTGAAACTGCTCTTAACCCTGCTCACTATTGCCAGTAATTCAAAGTCAGTAATTCCCCGGACTGTTTAAATTCAGGAAACTTTATTAAAATGTCAGCTTGCTACAATATTGTCTTTGAGAAACCTGAAAAAAAATTTTCTGTAGCAAAAATTGACATCTTAGAGTGATGTCCACCATCCTTGCAAACTGTTACAGCTCTTTATTCCTTCCCTGGCCTTGAACTCAGTGAGCAGAGACTCCTATGCTTCCAACTGAGTAAGCAGCAGGAGGGAACGTTTCTCATTGAGCATTTAAGCAAACTGGTAGCTACTGATAGATATGAGGCTGTGCTGCATGAGAGCTGTCAGCATCTTTATCTGAATGGGTAAGCTCCTACTTTACATATAGTGCTAATATCTCCTCTATACCACAAAGACAAAAAAGAAAGAAATGACCCCCCCCCCCAATTAAATAAAGCTAGGGAAAGACCTCTATAATGAAAACTGTAAAATACTAATGAAATACATTAAAATTGAACACACACACACACACACACACACACACACACACAGAGGCACACTTCCCATGTCACCTGGAAGAATTAATATTGTTAAAATGTCCACACTGTGCAATCAGATCTACAGGTTCAAAATAATGCTCACCAGAAAACCAAAGGCGGTTTTCATAGGCACAGAAACATTTATGAAGAAATGTCCACAGCTGGACAGAGTCCTGTGAACAGCCAAGGCAATCCTGAACAAGAACACAGCTGGAAACATACCATGTGTGACTTTAAGACACATCCCAGGGCCTTAACAATCTAAGTGGCTTGGGACTGGCATAAAAGTAACCTAGACTTAACCCCAGACACCACAGCCAACTGATCATTAACAATGGCAACAGAAACCATGTGCTAGACAAAGGACAACTCCTCCATCAGATGCTACTTAGAGGACTGGCTATCCATGTGAGGAAAAGTGGAAGCTGACACCTTTCTCTCATCATCATGCCCACAGATTAACTTAACATGAAACACTGACCTAAGTGTATAATCTGAGTTATACTGGAGGAAGACACAGGGAGACACTTAAGTGATTACTTGGATATGTAATCCTGAAAATATAAGAAACAAAGCAAAAATAGACAGATGAGATTGCATTTCACTAAAAAGCATCTGCACAACAAAGGAAAGGCATACAGGCTAAAAAGACAACCTGCAGATAGGAGGAAACAGCTGCCTAGTGCTTATCTGACTGACAATGTCCAAAATGCATAATATAACTAAACTATTAGCAAAACCGAGTAACCCAATTAAACTGGGCAAATGATCTAAATCTATGCTTCTGGAAAAAACATAAATGGACAACAATTATGTTTAAAAGTTCATTTTCAGTGTCTATCATAGAAATCTAAATCAATCCTATTTACGGATAGCCAGCCATTGCCTAGTGAGAATGACTACTATAAAGCAAATGCTGGTGAGGTATGGGAACTCTTACATTCCAGTGGTGGGAACATGCATTAGTACAGCCAATATAGAAATTGGTACACAGGTTCCTTAAAAACATTAAAAAATAACTTAGCATGTGACCCCATACCCTATTTCTAGGCATATACAAAAGGCATGAAGTTAGCATACCAGGAGACACAGATGTACACCTATGGTTACCATAACCAAGGTATAGCAGAAACCTAGGTGTCTATGAATGAGTGAATGGATAAAGAGAATGATGTATGTGGGTACAATGGAAAATCATTGAGCCATGAAGGAGCCATGGGCTCAGGAGGAGGAAGAGGAGGAGGAGGGGGAGGAGGAGGAGGAGGAAGAGGGGGAGGAGGAGGAAGGGGGGAGGAGAGGGGAGGAGGAGGAGGAAGAGGGGGAGGAGGAGGAGGAAGAAGAGGAGGGGGAGGAGGAGAGGGACATATTGTTTTGGGAGAAAAAGAGGCTATTACTAGAGAATATTTTATTAAGTTAAAAAACAGATGTCATATGTAGTTCTCACAAGTGAATCTTAACTATGAGCAAAGAGTGATGTAAATATGAGATAATGGTTACTAGATTTGAGATGGATGGCAATGAGGAGAGAGGCATTCTAAGCTTTATCAGTGCACACTGTAGGTATGCAGAGAAACATTAGCATGAGTTCCATTAATACATGCAACGAGTACATGTTAGTTCAGAGTGAAAAACTACAAGACTTATATTTATAATAATGGAGAATCAAAAAGTCAAATCACATAAAAAGTATACTAGGAATAGCAACCTGAGTATGTATAGAATTCTAATTACTCATAGAGTATAAAATCATTTAGAACAAAACTAATCAGAAAAAATAATCAGGTATATATTAGTTGTAGCACAAACTATATTTTGAAATAGATTTTGATATGTATATTTATTTTATCTATACATGTGTGTGTGTGTGTGTGTGTGTGTGTGTGTGTGACACGTGTGTGCATGTGTTCGTTGAGTCCAGAAGAGAGTGATGGATCTGTGGAGCCAGAGTTATAAGCAGTTGTGAACTTGGGTCTTCTGCAAGAGCAGCATATGCTGCTGAGCCATTTTCCTTGCCCCTGAAATGTTTTTGCACAATTACTTTACTTGATTTTCACAAAACTTCTGAAAAGTAAATTTGATGTGTCTTAAAACAGCAAACTTAGGCTTACCAAACTCTAAGTGGTAAAGTTAGGCAAAGGTAAAGTGAGTCAAAATTCAATGTTTTAACTTTTGTCTAAAATTTCCACTTTATGGATCAAAATGAAATTGGATTTTAAGTGAATAAATAACATATTGGGAAAGCCTGATGAAAATCATATCTAGTTAGCCCTGGTAGCATAGGCTCAGGAGACCTGGCCCCGTTGCTCCTCACCTGAGCAATACAGGAGATTTGGCCCTGGTGGTGTGTGGGCACGGGGGAGCTGACCAACTCAGCTACAACCCAGGCCCCAGATCCAGGGCTTTGATCTGGCCCACCCCAACATCTCCCCCATCTATAAGCTGCTGGAGCATGTGAAAGGGCCTGTCCTACAGAGACAAAGCAGGATCGCCATGACTCAGGGCAACAGTGGGATTTCCAAGAGGAGTCAAAGTGAGGGTCCAGTATTGATGATATAGCAGAAGCCAGAGGCCTAAAATCAGATTAAAGACTTTACAGTGAAGAATTGCAAGTAAAGCTGCTTGGTCAAAAGGCTAGACTGTGTGACACACCGGGACACAGTACATCTTCCACTGCGAGATTTTTTTTTTTTTTTAAATTTTCTTTGGGGGAAGATTACAATGGTGAAGGGCAGATTTAGAAGGACTGGGAAATGAGTGGGATTGGGGTAAATGATGTCAAACTCATAAAGAACCAATAAAAATTATGAAAATAACCATAGTTAACATTATTAACCCAATACCAGGAAATCATATCATGAACAGTAGTCTTTCAAAAAGAAAGACTTCAAAATGGATTTGGACAGTTTTAAAAAAGAATTTTAAAAATATGTGTGTGTTTGTGTGTGGTGTGTATGTGGCAGACGTGTGTGGTTGTGAGTACACCTGGCCTATGGAGGTCAGAAAAGGTCTGATACTGGAAACCCTGATGTGGGTGCTTGAAACTGAACTTGGATGCTTTGCAAGGTGAAATGTGTTCTTAGCCTATGTACCATCTCTCCAGTCCTGAAAATTATCTTTCTATAAATTAAGCACTACAAATATAGAAAATAATCTAGAGTAAAAATATAGAAAACAAAGTCAGGGAGTTGTTTTGTTTTGGCACCCCCTCCCATTTTTTTTTTTTCAGCTCAAAAATGGTGTAGTGAAGTCCCTTTGGCTTTTGGAGGAGAGAAAGAAAGAAATTACACTTTTCAATGGCCAGCAAAACTTCTGGAAATAGATGAGTCGTCGATTTTGATAAGATCCATGACTAGTATCATAATTTGTAGTGATTCATCTGTGATTTTTTCTCCCATTCCAAAATAAGGTCTGAAACAAAAGCAAAGCCTTAGAAAAAAGATAACAACTGGCATTTTATCTCTTTTGTGTGTCATATGTGTGTGAAATGGGAGCTTTGATGGATTTAAAAAGCACTTGGTTCTGGCACAGTAAGCAATCTTAGAGATTATCTGGCCCACCCCTCACCACCTTGGAGCCCACAGAGGAAAAAAACAAGAACAGAGAAGGGCCCTTCCATTAGCTCATAGAAATTCTATAACCAAACCCCAGTGCCTGCTCTGTGCTCTGTGTTGTTAATTGTTTACAGGATACAACACTCCTTTACATGGCTATTTTTAAAGTAAGAGAAAATGTAAAACTGTTTCTTGACATCAATATTCTGGATATAGAAGAAGAAGCCATCTTACCCTGTCTCATCCTCATGGGATGTAGCTCCATATTGTAGATAGCTGTGTCCACATATTACAAACTGTCGCACATAGCAATGTATTCTTCTGTAGTTCCTGTACTCATATTTCTTAATAAAATTAGTTCATGTTCCAACATGGAAGTGATTCTATTAGGGCATTTAGTTCTATAGAAACTAAATTTTCCATGTGTGTAAAGGTTCTCTTTACTTATGAAATTTCTAGTTAAAAATATGTTCTGAATTTGGGTTGGGGTGTGGTCCGGTGGCGGAGTGTTTCCTTACACTGAGATTGTTTCAAGCATTGTATGAAACAAACAAGCAAAAAAAAAATGTTCTGAATCTGAAGTCTTTCAGGAAGCAAGTCTCAAAGCTGGAAGGAGGAAATAGAACTGTTTTCTTCTTACTCCTCTTTGGATGTCATTTAGCCAAAAGTCTAGAAGAATTGTTCTGGCTAACAATGATTGTTATAGCAACATCTCTTTGATGAACCTTTCTGTTGAGATTTTTAAGTTACTGTTCAAAAATGTTTCTGAGCAGGATATTATCTGTTTTTACCAAATCTGGTGTGTCATGTACCTAGTGTGCAAGCCTTAGTAGATTCAGAATGGCTGCAGACATTTGGGATTTGTGTGTGAACAAGGCAGTCATTAGTCACTTGCTCAGTGATTTGTCCTTCATATAACAGAGGCAACATCAATGAGAAAATGAACAGCAAAGCCACGCCACACCTTCCCCTCCCCCACATGAGCTGTGACTCTGTAGGGCGGAAGTTCTTTGTTACCAGACGTCATGCCTCTCTGTGCGCTTTGCTCCTCACCAGGGAACCTTCAGATTCTTGGCACTAATACAATCATATGGCATTCCTGGCAATGATGTTAATAACTATGTCTATAGAACCTTGCAACAAAGCTACTTCCTACCTCCAAATTCACATTGGTTCTGATCTTGAACCCAAGTTTGAAACTATTAATATTTATCTTGATTGGCTCACTCAAATTTTAAAAATTGTTCACTTTTGGCCCAAGTGGAAAGGATTAAGGAAATGTTATCAATGCTTATTCATAACTACCATATGTGATTATGGGCAGTGAATATTAATTTGTTTCTAACAATCTCTGCATTTGAGATTTTAGTGTTACCTTGAAAAGTATGTTTTCTTTTTGGTGAGAGGCTGGCACATCAGTGAGTTCAGCAGAGACAGTGGGAATGGGTGAATTGGATGCTTCTTTGCCAAATATACAGGGTAAATTTACAAGCATAAAGACCATAAAAGAAAGTGAGGAGGCATATGTTGATCTGTTAAAAACCTGTAGCCAGCCATGACTTCAGTCAGAGATTCTAGAAATCACATACATGCATATGCATAATGATAATCAATTAATCTAGATCTAAAATAACATGAGAATTCAATTGTTTGTCCTGTTTTATCTGAATGGGAGCACTGAATAGTAGATGATAGTACTGCACACATGGGAGCACTGTGTAGTAGAATATAGTGGTGCACATATGAGAGCACTGCCTAATGGATGATTGTAGGACACACATTAGACTTTGAAGACTGAGCAAGAGACTCTAAGTCTAATCTCTAGGTGACAGAAGCAGCAGAGTTTCAAGCAGTCTGTGTTTGCGAAACAGCTTATATGAGCATGGTGACTAAGAGACATTTAATGGAAAGACTCTGCTGAGACATGGCTGGGACTAAGGGAAGCTGGAAAGAGATAGGAACACCCAAGAGACATGCAGAGGGGTTGTGTCGTTCTTGGATTTCAAGAGATAAGCAGCATTAGTGGAACACAAAGAGATGTACACACAGAGTAGCTGTGAGCTCTATGCTCCAGAAACTACGAACTTAAAAAAGTAATGCAAAAATGTGTGCTGTCCTGCAAATGAAAGCATCATAGCTTCCTCTTTTGGCCCCAGTCTCTCAGCAGGACTACTTCTTGGTGAAATTCATTTATAATAAGAGGACGAGGGACTCAACTGGGTATAAATCAGCCTCCTGGAACAGGAGCGAGGACAATGGACTGCAGAGTAGACTGAATAGGCAAAGAAGGTGAGTTCTGATAAACTTTGAAGTGTTGAGTCTCAGAGCAAGTAGAACATCTTGCCAAGCCCCAGTATTTCACAGATGCATGTTCTGGCAAAGTACATGCTCCAGGCATTTCCAGATTCATCAATACTCCACTTTACATAGATCAAATCTTAATTTCTTTTGAGACAAGACATAATGCAGGGTAGCCTTGAACTTACTGTATCATTGAAAGTAACCCTGAATTTATGATCTTCCTGTCTTCACCTCACAAGGTCTGGGGTTACAAGTGTGCACTACTATGCTTGGTTTCAGATATGATAATTTTGTTGAAAAGTGTACAATATTGTTGAGAGTCAGTTTTGCTAGTATGTCTTAAAGACACAAACAGTGAAATAAATTAGTAGGTAAAATTGTTATAAGGCTGAGTAGTTTTAATATTTTTCATAGTGTACCTAAAAGATTATAACTGACCTGTAAAGCATAAAAGTTACTTTTATTTGTAACAAATTGCTATTGCAGGACTAAAATCTCACAAACAAGGCACTGAACAATAGTGCAGTGTTTTAGAGCACTTGATGTTCTTTAAGAAGACTTGGGTTCTATTCCTTGCACTGGTATGGTGACTTAAAGCTATCAAAAGGGCTTTGGAATTAAATTCATGCTCAGCATACTAAAGGATTGCGTCAAAACTCAATTATCCATTGGGTCAATCACTGACTGATAGGAGTTGGAGGGCAGAATCTTAGGTTCTCTGTCTCTGGGTGAGGTAATCTTGAGGTTATATCCCGAGTAGGTTCTAAGCATCCTCCAGTAGAATCAAGTTCCTACTAACCTTGGGAAGTCTCGTCCAATAACTTTCTACTGACTACCTATCTTTTATCTCTTTATTCCCTTCCTCTTCTAGAACTTTCTGGAATCAGCCTACTCTGAAGTACATGGACCTGTATTTCAAACCCTACTTCTGGGAAAATATGAATGAAGACAAGGATGTAGATGAGTTCTAGCACATGTGTGTTTACATGCATAGATACCAAACTCCAGCCTCAGCCTTTGTCTTTAAGTGACTTGTGGCTCTTTTATATATTTCTAATAGTTGTTTACTGTCAGGGTCTGGAGGGACACAAAGCATCTTCAGCATCCCTTCATCTTATACACCTTGTGGTTGGTTCACAGCCCTCAGTAGCAACCATTCCTAGTCCCAAAATCTCCCACTGAATTTGAACTGCCACTCACGTAGGAGGATGGTGAGTAGAGAATGCAGCTTCAAAGCTTCAGAGGTGTAATTATAGGGGAAATTCTGTGGTACATCCTTTCACCCAGCTGACTGGAATCCAGATTCTCTGACATCTTCTTTGACATTTGTTGCTTTCTCATGTTTGTAGCTCCTACATATCTTTTCACAGATTTGATTTTGTCAGTGAAATTTTTCCTGAAAACACTTTCAAAGCTTGAGGATCCTCAGCATTAGTGTCTTGAATTGACTTCCATTCATAGAATCTGTCAGTAGCACAAATCCTATCCTTTCTTTAATTTTATCTTATTAAGAAAACAAGGTATGCAAGGAGGGAGATTTTCATCTGCTTTACTCATGCCTATATTCACTGGAGGAATTCAGTTGATATTCATTGAATAAACAAATGAATGCACTTAGATACTAAAGGCAGCATACATGTCTGTAAATGACTACCTCCACACGTGGGAACTCTGAAAGGCTGTTGAGTCAGCTGTCCTTGTGGTGTGCATTTGCCTGAGTCATATTCTAGAGGACCAGGCTGTGCTAGGAGACAATGATCATTCTAGAAATAGAAAAGCATTTAAACATCCTAATCTGACTATTGAATTAGCTAAGCATGATTTCTGCAGCCTATTAAATTGCTGATGATCTATAAAGACTACAGACTAACTTGGAACTTAGAGTGTATTAGGACCCCAGAAATTGCAAAGTGCTCCAAACTAGTAAACACAGAATATTGAATTGTATTTAGCCACTGTATAGGCTATATATTCTGCTTTGTTTTATGGATTTTTTTGGATCTTATGGACAAGAGTCCTCCTGCTTATTTTTTGCAGCTCAAGATTTTTCCTCTTGTATGTTGATAAATTGTGGTTCCCTACAACGTAACCCTCAGTCTCCTAGTCTTTCTGTTGCTGTGATAAAATACTCTGACCAAAAGCAACTGAAGGAAGGAAAGGATTTGCTTGGATTACACTTCTGGGTCATAGTCCATCCCTGAGGGAATTCAAGACAGAAACTCATGCAGGAGTTTGAAGTAGAAATCATAGAAGAATGATGCTTACTGGCCTATTAACTCATGCTTAGCTAGCTTTTTTGTACAGTCCAAGGACACGTGCACTAGAAATAGAGCAGCCCGCATCAAGATGAGTCCTCCTACACCAATTAATAACAAAGACAATCTTCCACAGACATGTGCATAGGCCAATAACATCTGAGCAATGCCCCAGCTATGTCTCCATTCTTGTGTCTGAAGGTTGTATCATGTTAGGAGTTAAAGATTTTGCGATACTCAGGATTGGAAAGAAATAGACCATGGAAATCGACAGTGGATTTATGCTGAATATTAAAAACTCAGGCTGGAGAGATGGCTTTGCCATTAAAGGTTAGGCTCACCGCCCCAAACTCAGATAGTAGCTGTATGTTCTAAGACAGTCTGAGCACAGGAAAATATAGGTTGGTAAATTTCTGGGAGTTTACAAGAGCGGAATGGGAAGGAAGAAATAGACTAGAATAGCTCACAGGGGGCCTCAGGCTCAGCAAACTATTCTACACATTCCATCTTGATGTGGCCATGTTACAGAGATGCTTACTCCATTGAATGTCCTCGTAAAAGTAAAATTTTACTCTATATAAATTATGTCACAATAGTGATCAGATAAATGCAAATCAAAACTACCCTGAGATTCTACTTTACAACAATCAGAATGGCTAAGATCAAAACCTCAGATGACAACACATGTTGGATAGGACGTGGAGAAAGAGGAACACTTCTCCATTGCTGGTGGGATTGCAAACTGGTACAACCACTCTGGAAATCAATCTGGAGGTTCCTCAGAAAATTGGAAATAGATCTACCTGAAGACCCAGGAATACCACTCTTGGGAATATACCCAAAAGAGCCCCACCATACCACAGGGGCGCATCTTCCACTATGTTCGTTGCCGTTTTATTTGTGATAGCCAGAAGCTCCAAACAACCCAGATGCCCCATAACAGAAGAATGGATACAGAAAGTGTGGTTCATTTACACAATGGAATGCTACTCAGCTATTAAGAATGAGGACATCCTGAGTTTTGTAGGCAAATGGATGGAACTAGAAAATATCATCCTGAGTGAGGTAACTCAGATCCAAAAAGACATGCATGGTATGTACTCACTAACAAGTGGATATTAGCCACAAAAAAGTACAGAATACCCAAGATATAGTCCACAGAATGCAAAAAGGTCAACAAACTGAAGTGCCCAAGTGAGGATGCCTCAGTCCCACTTGTGAGGAAGAAAGCAATCACAAGTGGGGAAGGAGGGAGGGACAGGGGGAGAGGGAGTTGGGAGGTGGAGAGGGGAGCCTGATCTGGTATTGAGTGGGGGAAAAGGACTGAAGCCCTGAAGGCCAGCAGAAAGATTGTAAGCAGACAACCTAAGGGGGTAGAAGTTTGGGGGGACCCTCCAGAATGCACCAGAGACCTGGAAGGTGAGAGGCTCTCAGGACTCAAATGAAGGGACCTTAGATGAAATGTCTGACAGTAGGGAGAGGGACCTTATAGAGCCCACCTCAAGCAGGAAGACAGGGCATCAAATGAGGGAAAGGGGCAGCATCTTACAGTCACAACTCTGACCCATAATTGTTCCTGTCTGAAACTATTACAGGGTTGGAAATGGAGAGGAGCCTGAGGAAAAGAAGGTCCAGAGACAGACCCAAGTGGGATCCAGCTCAAGGGGAGGTCCTATGGCCTGACACTATTACTGAGGCTATGGAGCGCTCACAAAAAAGGACCTAGAATGACCACACTCCGGAAGACCCAACAAGCAGCTGAAAGAGTCAGATGCAGATATTTGGACAGATGCTGCTGACCCCTGTGGTTGAATTAGGGAAAGACTGAAAGAAGCTGAGGAGGAGGGCGACTCTGTGGGAGGACCAGCAGTCTCAATTAATCTGAACTCTGAGATTTTCTCAAACAACAGACCACCAAACAGGCAGCATACACCAGCTGATACGAGGCCCCCAACACACGTACAACAGAGGACTGCTAGGTCTGTGTTCATTCAGAGATGGTGCACCTCAAGAAACTAGATGCCCCAGGATATTTAGAGGTCAGATGGGGTGGGGGGTGGGGACATCCATGTGGAGACAGAGGGATGGGAAGGAGGTATTGGATGTAGAACAGTTGGAGGGTGGATGGAGGGGATAAAATACAGAGTGTAAAAAATAAAATAAATAAACAAATAAAAATTATGCTACAATAGAAAACAAACTGACACTGAAGTAACTTTATGAGCATATTTTAACCTACAATTTGATTTCTCTAGTTATGGGACTGTTCAGTTTTAATAAATGTTTTATATCATTTTTGTGACACTGGGAATCAACTCAGGCCTCTGGACATGCTACTTATCTTAGTTAGGGTTTCCATTGCTGTGAAGAGAGACACCTAACCAAGGCAGCTCTTATAAAGGCAAACATTTACTTGGAGGTGGCTTATACTTTCATAGGTTCAGTCCATTATCATCATGGTGGGAAGCATGAGAGCATGCAGGCAGACATGGTGCTGGAGAAGCTGAGAGTTCTACATCTAGATCCCAAAGCAGCCAGGATGAGACTGGCTTTTTCAGGGAACCAGTAGAAGGATCTCTTTCTCACTGGGTGGAGCTTGAACATATTACCTCGAAGCCCACCTCCACAGTGCTGAACTGCCTCCAACAAGGCCATACTTCCTAATAGTGCCACTTCCCATGGGCCAAACATTGTCAAACCACCACATTCTATTCTCTGGCCACCGTAGACTTATTCAACCACATGAGCCTATGGGGGAAATACCTAGCAAAGCACATTTCATCCAACTTCGAAAGTCCCCACAGTCTACCACAGTCTCAACAATGTTCAAATTCCAAAGTTCAAAATCTCTTCTGAGATTCACACAATCTCTTAACTATAATCTCCTATAAAATCAAAATAAAAAAGCAGATCATATACTTCCAACATCATAGGATATACATTACTATTCCAAAATAACAGTGTGAGAAAATGCTGGACCAAAGGAAGACAACAAAACAAAACAAAACAAACCAACAAAACAAAGAAACAAAACAAAACACACACACACACACACACACACATATATACACAAACAAACAAACAAAAACCAGCTGAACAAACTCCAAGCTCTGCATATCCATGTCTGATGTCCAACTCCGTTCAGCTTTGTTGATAGTAACACAATTCTTTCTCTTGGGCTGGTTCCATTCCCCGTTAGAAGCTTCCTCAGCATACTCTAACATCTTGAGGGTCTTCAAGGAAACTTCAACTTTACAGCTTCCTGTTCCAGTATCTGGGATGCATACACAATCTTCCGGGCTCCTCTGAAGGGCTTGGGTCACTTCTCCAGCACTGCCCTCTGTAGCACTCTAGGCTTTGGTTGATCCACTCCACTATTGCTGCTGCTCTTGGTGATCATCCCATGGTACTGCACCTCCAATACCCTGGGGTCTCTGCTGCAACTAACCTCTCCGCTTTACCAATAGCCTCTCATAGGCTCCCTTCATGATGCCAAGCCTCACTTTCTTTGCATGACCCCTTCAGTGTCCTGGGCTGTCAACTTCAACTGAAGCTGCACATCCACCAGTGGCCTTTCCTGGCCTCTTACAGTGACAAACTTTCTCCAACAAGGCCACATCTCCTAATAGTGTGTCTTCTTCCCATGGACCGTGCATATTCAAACCACCATACTTGGTAAATATTCTATCAGTGATCTACACAAACAGTCCTTAGTTTTTACAGACAGACTTTATAGAACACAGAGAGTGATTACTGCTTATTGTTAATTTTGTAGAATCTAGAATCACCTGGGAGATGGACTTCTGGTGTGCTTGTGGGGTATAATCTTGATTGCGTTTCATTGACATGGAAAGACCCATTTTAATTGTGTCCAGGACCTGGGTTACAGGAGAAGAGAGGGTAAGCAGAGCACAAGCATGTGCACATTCATGTGCAGTGTGCTTACATATGTGTGTGTGTGTGTGTGTGTACACAGATGTGCCTCTGTGTGTATGTGTGTATATGTGTGCTCGTGTGTGTGTGTGTGTGTGTGTGTGTGTGTGTGTGTGTGTGGCAGTGTTCTCTGTTTCTTGACTTTGGAGATGATGTGACTTGCTTCCTCAAGCTTCTGCTGCTCTGATTTCCCTCCATGACAGACTATAACCTGTAACTATGATCCAAAGTAGTACCATCCTCCTTAAAATTGTTTTAACTAGAGTATTTTATCAGAGCAACACAAAAAGAAGCTATGACACCCAGCTCTTCTTGAACTTAGAGCCTCCTGCCTCAGCCTCTGGCATGCTAGAATTATTGAAAACTGCTATCATTCATGTTCAGATTTAGTTTCTTGTAAACTTCAAATTTAGTTTCTTCTTCTTCTTCTTCTTCTTCTTCTTCTTCTTCTTCTTCTTCTTCTTCTTCTTCTTCTTCTTCTTCTTCTTCTTCTTCCTCCTCCTCCTCTTTTTGTTCAACTTCCCGCCTTATTTTGTCTTCTTAATATTTGTAATTTGTGTAGTTGAAGTTTTCATATTTTGAATAGTAATTAGTTGAGACTTTTATTAATAAGGTTGAATGGATTTTCTAAATGTTTTATTAATATTTACAAAGGGCTGTTGGGATTTATTTAGTCCATTCTATTATAGAATTAATTTTTCTGACCACTCTTGAGGCCCCCTAAAGAAGTTGAAGCTGTTCAGCCCTGTGAATACAGCCGAGTCAATTTATACTTCATATACTTTTTGGCATATTTATTTAATTTATTTTTTACTTTCTTATTTATTTATTTATTTATTTATTTACTTACTTACTTACTTACTTACTTATTTCTAAGACAAGTTCATCTTGTAGCCTAGGCTGGCCTCGATCCTGTGAAGGTCCTCTTGCCTCTGCATCATGAGTGTTGTGCTTCTAGGCATGAAGCTCCATGTGTAGTTTTAGTAGTATTCTTACAAAAAGCATGATAAAATAATAACAGACACAATGAGCTATATGACTCTAAATCTACTATCCTTGCCCTCCAGGATCGTGCACACTCTGAGACGACTGTATTACTGAGGCTTTTGCTACATGCTGCCTTGCCATATTTTCTTGTAAGTTACTGTTTCATTAGACTTGCACAGCAGTGCCATTTCACTTGATCTTTACTTCTTTTTGCTTCTTTCTCTTTGGCATAGTTTTCATTCTTTGGAAATGGTTATATGATGGAAAATTATGTACACATACACACACACACACACACACACACACACACACACAATCTCACTATGTAGCCCAAGTTGGCCTTTGAACTTGCAATACTCCTGTCTCAGCGTCTCATGTGTTGGGATTATAGGTATGAAGCACCATCATGCCTGCTTTTCTACATTAACATTAAAAAGACATTTTTGAATGATAAATCATTCTGCGTTCTCTCAGCTTATGCAAATAAAGTTCCTCTGACTTCCAGCTTCAGCTCCTCTTAGAAGCCTCTGAATGATGCCATCTTGTCTCATGCGGCTGCCTTTCAGAGCTTCTTCATGTCCTCCTGGACACCACTGTAGCTCGAGTTGGGATTATTAATAATGTGACTATTTTGGAAGTTTTTTAAGAACTAATTCTTTGGAAATTTCTCGTGGTCCATTTTGTTTTCCTGGAACTTTAGATGGAATTTCTTAATTTTATTTCCTACTTTAGACTAACATTCGATCTTCATGTGTATGCTTCAATTTATTTTTGATGACAAATTTAAAATTTTAAACTACATCTCAGAACAAATGAATCCATTTTGTTAAGACTTCAGTAGAATTTGATCAATCATGTTTGTGATAGGATGGCTAGTGTTTGTTTGTTTTCAAAAGCAGCCTGGTCAATATAAACCTCCTCATAATTTCATGACAGTTGTAAAAATTGTATCTCCCTCTTATTTTCATGGGATTTGTTCCAGAATCCAATGGATAAAGTAAACAGATACTCCCATTCTCTTATATATGTATCTGTGACAAAGTTTAATTTAAAAATTAGACATAATAAGCAACTAACACATCATTTTTGATAGTGTTTTTTTAAACTAATGTCAGCCTACAATTCTGCTTTCTCTTTATTAGGCTGAAGGATTTCACACTTCCCTTCAGGAAACATTACGTGCCTTTTCTCTTCATGTCCAAAGAGCTGTCTTTCCTGTTCTTGTGCTATCCCACCAGGAAGTGGAAGACGAGTTACTGAGACACAGCTTTGCAACACTGGTAGATGGCTTTACGGCAGATCCATGAGGGTGGCCTACCCTGTGTGGATATCAGGATATGTAGATAATCCATGTTCTAGATGGGATTGATCAGACCACATACCTTTCATCATGCTACTCAGAACCGTAAACAACTTAAAACTTATGAGTTTTCTAGTTATGCAATTTTTATTTATCTTCTACAAGCTTTGGTTGGTGGTAGCTAACTGGAACTGAAAATCCAAAGGATGAGTAAGGGAATGGGGCCCAATACAAGTCTGGAATTATTATAGGACTGTTTGTTTGCCCTACGTCATCACCAGCAACAATGATGTAAGGATATACTGTTTGAAAGAAAATCTGTTTTCAATAAAATAAGATAAACTTTAAAAGGAGGAATAAGAGGAAGATGTTCACTCTGGAAGGAAAGAGACAAAAGCCTTCAGAATTGCAGTTAGTGCACACAGAAAAAATTCAGTGCTCACGCTGAATTTGGTCAATGAATTGAACTCAGGAAACGGAGGAATGATGCTGAGAACTGAGGATAAGAGGCCTAACACACTCAGGCCAGCCATGATTCCTACATTTACTATTCTACCTCCTTCTCTCTCTGCAAATACCACCTTCTGTTATCTTCTCTCTAGAGTCTCCTATTCTGTGTTCTCTCTTGCTTTCACCATAGAAACACACCAAAGTTTTTACTAAATTAAAAATATACACGCAAACAAGCAAAAATTATGTCACCTGCCCTCAAACGCCCTTCCATTTTCTGCCCGACGTGTTCTCTTTCCAACGAATCATTTTAAAGGAACTGTCTCCGGTCTTCCTTTTCGCTTGCACGGTTTTTCATAGCAGGCAGTCCCCACATCTGTCTCTTCTCTTACCATGTTCAGAGAATGAGTCTTCACCACAGTAGACACGCCAGCCATCCTGTCTTATGCTTACTATCCTGGCCTCTCTGTCAGCACACTGCAGAAGACTCCTTCCTTCCTCATTCCCTGCATGAGCTTCCTGCTTACGCTGTTTCATATTATAGCAGATTTACAGAAGGAATATTTCTTTAAAAAATATATATATTTTACATTTATCATAAAATGTGCACTTACACACACAAACACAGAGAGAGAAAGGTATATATATATATATATATATATATATATATATATAGAGAGAGAGAGAGAGAGAGAGAGAGAGAGAGAGAGCACAAGCACCAGGATGTGTGTGTGGAAGTCAGCCCAACTTGGAGGAAATTGTTCCCTGTCTCTACCGTGTGGGGGATAATTAAACTCAGGACACTAAGTATATCTACAAGCACACTTACCCACTGGCCCCCAAATACCATTTTTAATTTTTTATTTATTTTATTTTTTTATTTTATTTTATTTATTTTATTTTTTATTAGCTATTTTCTTTATTTACATGTAAATTTCTCCTTTCCCAGTTTACCCTCCAAAAGACAAACAAACAAACAAAAACAACAAGAACAAACCTCTGTTGCCTCCCCCCTCCCCATGCCTGCCACTCCACCATCTCCCACTTATTGGCCCTG
>JADRCD010206409.1:0-12737 GCA_019843815.1 Montemys delectorum
GCTCCACCTTCCACCTCCACAGCGTGCAAGGACTGAGTGTGAGCTCGAGGCAATCTTTTTCCTCCCTAAAATTCACAAAATTCCTTTCCACATTTTTCTGTTATAGACACACGGATTTCTTCTTCTTCGTAGTCATCGAAGTTGCTGGTATCTCCAGAGCCTCTGAACTTTGGTATGAAGGGAGCCTCAACCTGTAATTGACATCAGGAAGAAAGTAAGAGAAAGAACAACTCCTCAGACACTTCCAAACACCAAGACCAGTGAATTCCCAGCACGGATCACACTGGCATCTGTAAACACAGGCAGTGCTTCAAGTGCGACCCACTAGAAGTTAGCTAGAACCTCACAATTTCATTTGAGAACCATCACCAAACACTAGTACAGTTTTCAGGTCAATCAGCGAAAAGCATCAAATTGCCAGCTCCAAGCTCTAGAAAACTTCCCATTTTGTTTTATTTTTATCAATTTATTTCCAAGGCTTTCATTATTTTCTTCAACTTCCTTTCTCCTGTGGTTAATATATGTTACACTTTCAATGTCTCTTCTAATTCCTAAGCTTACTTAAAACCCCTGACTATGAAAAGTCTAAGTTAGAGACATCTCTCAGAATCTCAGAACTCAAATTCTAAACATTTTCCTTTTTTGACTCTGAAAAGAAGTCTTTCTATATAATCTTATGGTGTGCCTAATATGTGTAAGGAAGAGCTTTAAGAGCACACATGACTGCAGCTTTACACCAGATTTGCGATCACACACAGTTGTTTGTCCGTCCCCAGGTCCGCTTCCCCACACTGCAGGAAAGCCAAGGCAGCCATTTTCATTCCTGTTTTAAAGATTACAAAACAGAGCTGACCAAATTTATATCACTAATAAATGACTGAGGCAGGTATCAAACTCTCAAGGGCGTTTTCTTCTGTGTACAGCAGAGATCTCAAGTATTTTCTAGTATATCATTACATGGATAGTTATTTATTTTTTCCATGACTGTATCAATATATCCTAGGTTATAGATAAGATAGACACATGAAAAGAAGGTGACAAATAAGTGTGAGCAGATACTCTACTGTCCTCTGTTTCCCAGTTGGCCACCTTGCACTGTGGCCTGGGACGGCCACTTAGCTTACACAGACTGAGCCAAGCACACAATTGCTTCATTTCTAGACAGATGGTGGTATAGTCAGACCTCCTCCTGACAATGATTGAGCAGCTCGAGTTGTCCAGGCCACTTCTTTACTCCGGGCTTTCTTTCTATCTTTCTGCTAGGTTCATTTGGCTATTTTGTTGCTCATACACACTTGCCAGGAGGCTACTTAAATATATTGTCTTATTTTTTTACTGAAACCAATGTCTACAATAAGGTAGCTTTTCCTTTTTTGTGTTTGCTGCCTCTCACACCCACTTCACTGATCACTAAGATTTAGCTGTCCATCACATGCTTCCCAGGATGACCTGGCCTGTTGCCATGCGTCACTTCTGGGTAGTTATAACTGTGTACTATTTGGGATGAGTCAAGCCCTTTCTGAGATACATGAAATCCACATGAGCAGGAGGAATTCAGTTCTATTACAATTTTAGAAAGATTATTAATAATTCACTGTGTGATATAGATAATTATTATGTTTGCTGAATACCAGCAGAAAATTTTATTTAAAAAAATATAAGGACAAAAAGATTCAAAATATATCAGAACTCTTTGTTTTTTGAGACAGGGTTTCTTTGTGCACCCTTGTCTGTTCTGGGATTCACTCTGTAGAAAAAGATAGGTTGGTGTCTTAGTCAGGGTTTCTATTCCTGCACAAACATCATGACCAAGAAGCAAGTTGTGGAGGAAAGGGTTTATTCAGCTTACTTCCACATGGCTGTTGCTCACCAGAGGAAGTCAGGACTGGAACTCAAGCAGGTCAGGAAGCAGGAGCTGACACAGAGGCCATGGAGAGATGTTCCTTGCTGGCTTGCTTTTCCTGGCTTGCTCAGCCTGCTCTCTTATAGAACCCAAGACTCCCAGCCCAGGGATGGCACTACCCCTTTGATCACTAATTGAGAAAATGCCCCACAGCTGGATCTCATGGAGGCATTTCCCCAACTGAAGCTCACTTCTCTGTGATAACTCCAGCCTGTGTCAAGTTGACACACAAAACTAGCCAGTACAGTTGGCCTATCTTTTTCTCCCAACATTGGGATTAAAGGGTGTACCAGCACACCAAGCTTTATACATCAGAACTATGAAATACTAAGAAGCCAGGCTGTGGTGGCACACAGCTTTAATCCCAGTACTCAGGGGGCAAAGACAGGAGAATCTCAGTGAGTTCAAGGCTAGCCAGGTCTTCAGAGTGAGTTCCAGGACAGCCGAGGCTATGCAGAAAAACACCCCCCCCCCCACGACCAAACTAACAAATCACAATACATGTCACAGAAATATATACTTAAGTACAGTACTGACTAACAATAAATATAATAATAAAAATGATAAAAACAATAATGATTAACAGTAGGGATAATCTTACAGAAAAATGTCAGTTTCTAAAACTGGCTGGAGAAAAGTTTTTTTTTTTTGTTTTTGTTTTTTTGCTAAAATTTACAAGGGACAAATACAAATAATTCTGTATAAGAAAAGTTGCAACTATATGGGCAACTTTAAAATTGCCAAATAATGCCAGAAAAATATTTGAATAAATATGTTTAAAAATAGAGTCAGTACTCGCAAGGAGCTAAATCAAGGTTACTCAATAATGCTAATAATAATGCAGAACCAGTTAATTATTGTACTAAAGAAATGAGATCTCTAAGCCCCGGAAGGAAACAGGTGTCAAGCAGATTCTTTTCCAATGGTTCGGTCACGTGAAGTGAGGCAGCTGAATGGGATGTGTGCCCAGCAGCAAACAGGAGGGAAGACTGAGGCTCAGCACTGAGGTCATGGCTGGACTGCAGGGATGAGGAGTAAGGAAGGAGCTGGAGACCCGCGTCAACACAGGCCACGTGTGCATGGGCGGAGCGCACAGGCGGAGCGCACACTTGTCTCCTTGCCAAGCTACCCAGCTCTGAACCAGGACCTGCTGGTCAGGTCTTTCTCAGCAGCCCCTGCTCCCAGCAGCCCCTGCTCCCTGTTACTCTCTGCCTTACCTTGACTCCACAGTAATAACGCTCATGCTCGCAGTTTACCAGTGTGCTCAAGGCCAGGCTGCAGTGCACAGTTCATCTGACTCAGGCTCACAGCTCCCCAGGTCCGGAGTTCAGGGTCTGGGTTGGTCTCTCTCCTCATCTCTCTCTCTCCCATCCCCTCCTCCTCTGCTTTTCTCTTTTTTCTTTTTCTTTTCTTTTCGTTTTTTCTCCAGACAGTTTCTCTGTATAGCCCTGGCTGGCCTTGAACTCAGAAATCCGCCTGCCTCTGCCTCCCAGGTGCTGGGACTAAAGGCATACGCCACCACCGCCCAGCTTGCTTTTCTCTTTTTTCCCCTCTCCCCTTGTTGCCTTTCCCCTCCTTTGTCTCTCTCTCCCTCCCTCCATCTTCTTTCTATTGGTTGAAATAGCCTTCCCCTTTCTCAAAAGCTCAAAATTACAAGTTAAACAGGTGCCCTATAAAATCTGAATGTTTTATTAAATTTGGTATTTAATGCTCTGTACCTTCCTATAACCCCAGCACCTGGAAAGCCAAGGTCAGAGGATCCCCCCCACCCCCCGTGATCCCCCAGCAGGGGTATTAAAGATAGACCTATGGAGTTCCAAACCAACTTGAGTTACAGAGCGAGAATCTGTCTCAAGCAAATGACCCCCACAAAATCCAGGAAAAAAAAAAGAGGGGGCAGATTTTCAAATAGTAATGTGCTGAGATTTGAACTTGGTGAAGCTAGGATCCAATTGAGAAGCTATGTGGTAGCACTGATATTTAAATTAGTTATCCTGTTTGGGGGTCATGTTTTTAATCAGTAAAATGAAAACATAATAAAACAAAACATACGTTCTCCTTTTAACAGGAAAACCTCAAAGACTGATGAGAATCCCTTTTATTAACCATGAAGAACTGTCTTCATTCAAACAAATCTAGAGAGGCACAAAGCATGTGTATGAGCTGGGAGCCAGTTTTAGTCACCAGGGTCCTTATTTGTGACTACTGAACAGTGTTGAGCTAATGTACCCAAAGCACACTCCTTGGGCTTGGCTCTGAGCTTTGGAAGTTTGTGAGGCATGGTGACTGTTCTGTTTTGGCCTTGCTATGCTATAAGCGGAATTTTAAAATTCTTTTTGTCTTAGTCAGGGTTTCTATTCCTGCACAAACATCATGACCAAGAAGTAAGTTGGGGAGGAAAGGGTTTATTCAGCTTACTTCCACATGGCTGTTGATCACCAAAGGAAGTCAGGACTGGACCTCAAGCAGGTCAGGAAGCAGGAGCTGATGCAGAGGCCATGGAGGGATGTTCCTTACTGGTTTGCTTCCTCTGGCTTGCTCAGCTTGCTCTCTTATAGAATCCAAGACTTCCAGCCCAGGGATGGCACCACCCACAAGGGGCCCTACCCCCTTGATCACTAATTGAGAAAATGCCCCACTGCTGGATCTCATGGAGGCACTTCCCCAACTGAAGCTCCCTTCTCTGTGATAACTCCAGCCTGTGTCAAGTTGGCACACAAAACCAGCCAGTACACTTTTATAACTTTGTTTTTATAATCTTTTAAAATTTTAATGAATTTGAAAAACTGCTTTCAATATAAAATGTAATATTAAATTACTTTTCCTCAGGAAATGGGTTCTGCAGTAGTTCATCATGAAATGTGGCAAGACTCTGAAACATCAGAAGCTGTGGTTTTTGTGGGGGTGAGGAGGGGGAAAGCTAAATATATACACTTCATCCAAGTTATTTTTAACTTAACATTCAAGAGTGAAAGGAGAGATAAAATGTTTTCTCAAATTTCCCAATTTATTACCATGGTAAAGTAATTATTATTGTGGCTGTTAGCACTGACAACTTGGGAAATACAGCTAGTCTCTTCAAAACACTGCTGGCCAGCTACAGCTGTTAGAGAGGAGCTAAAGTTGCATTTACACCTGCTGCTCACATCGACTGCAGTTCTGACACTTATGAGTCTTCTGAGAAGCAAGCAAGCAGATAAGGACATGAGCCACTCGGGTGCACAGCACTCACTGGATTCCTATGAACTTATTAGCACAACAGGCCGATGTGCCTTCCATCCCTTGACTCTGAGGTCTGAGCCTCACTAATCACTTAGCACTTTGAAGATACCTAGAACCAGCACAGGGCCCAGGCTACTATGTGGAAGAATGCTAAGCAAATCAATAAAGACTGAAGGATACACATGAAGGACAGCTGCACGTGTGTAAAGACAGCAGGGGACAGCTACACGTGTGTAAAGACAGCGGGGGACAGCTGCACGTGTGTAAAGACAGCAGGGGACAGCTGCATGTGTGTAAAGACAGCAGGGGACAGCTGCACGTGTGTAAAGACAGCGGGGGACAGCTGCACGTGTGTAAAGACAGCGGGGAGACAGTTGCATGTGCAGAAAGATGGGGCTTAGTGAGGGACTGAGCAACATGCAGGCACATGCACCAGTGGCTCTTTCCTGGGAGAGGGTATAAAACAAGGGAGGTAAAGTTTCTGTTCTCATGAAATATTTTAAAATGAGAGAGAACATACAGAACAGCAAGGAAGGACAAGCTTCAGAGAAAATATCAGTGAAGTAATAGTTGAGTTCTTAAGCACTCAGTGGACTATGGAGGGTCAGCAAACTGGGAACACCTCTGGGAGTGGAGAAGCAGACATGCAGGAGCCCCGATCTGTCAAAAGCTTGGATCTTTCTAGGGAAACCCCATAGAAAAGTTGCAACCTTGGTAAATGTCCACAGCAAGGCTAAAATAAGAGGAAACATTCCCAGAACTGAAGTTGATTTCTGTGCTGGGAATGGCTATGTGCTGATTTTGGATTATATTCATTTCTACATTATCTTCTAAATGTAGCTTTTATCAGTTCTGAAATGTTAAGCCTGCAGAATACTGTCTAAAATCCATTTCCATAGTATTGTCAAGAGCTAGTATGGAGAGTAAAAAATCTACAAGGGAAGTCACATACGTGTTCTCTCTTATCTAAGAGAAGTTCCTTTGAGATCCTGCAGGGAATTAGTTTAAAATAATTATAAATATATTAAAGTTGAACGCATCTCTGGTACATGATAAACCACACCTTCTCAAAGGCATTAAAGAGGAACAGAGCCACACCTTTCTCTGGTAAATAGCAATCCAGTCAGTCGTAGCAAACCACTTGTGGGTCTTTATGTCACTCACACCGTTCTTCAGGTTCCCGAATCGCTTTGTCAGATCCACCTGCAGCAGGTTCCGCAGAAGGTCCTTGAGATCAGAGCTGAAGTGCGATGGGAACCGCACCTGCAAGAACACAGCGGGAAGTGAAGCACGCTCATGGTTGCTGGACATTTCTTTTCTGATTTCATATAGGCTTTATTCAGTGGCTGATCGCTAGGAAGACAGGAGAAGGTCCTGGTGACTTCCAAACACTTCTCATAACACACCAGTGTCTGCAGTCATCTTAGAGGATGAACATGATTTAGGTAAAGAGCTAAAACTTCCCTGAAAGCCTTGCTTCAGTTGTGTTAGGAGACAAAGTGGTCTCTAGAAGCTTAAAGCACACATGCAGTCACCCAACACTCTCAGAAGAGCGATCCCCTTGGGCCTCATTACAAAAACTTTCAGAGATGTACAATTTAAATTTGTAATCTAAGTGGAACATGTAGCATATGAAAAACATTAGTAAATATGTTTGAAAAGAGATCTACCAAAGAAGAATCTGAAAAGGGCTTTAAATACCCACACTGCCTTTCTCAGCATAAGAATCCATTACATTTATTAGACATAAAACAAAAACTTGTAAGCAGAATTTTGCTATTGGGAAATAGCATAGCAATGCTAGGAATACCCAGGAGACACAATATTAAAAATGCAGGTTTTTGGGGGCTTAGGTATGCTATTGCGCCCACTTTACAGGTACGGGTAAGGTAAATGACATGTACGATGACCAAATTGCTTGCTTAAGACTGCAGACCCAAGAGGTAGAGCTGCAGTTGCAAACAAACATTTCGACATCAGAACAAACCCCTATCATTGCCCTGAGCCACCATCATGACTAACAGACTAAAATGGTATCCAGAGGTATGGAGAAGGCTGAAAGTTTAAACATAAAAATGTTCTGTAACGTTCATCTTTCCTAGTAGAAGCAATCACTACAAGATGAGGAGTATCTACTGTCTACTGTAAAACCAGGAAGACAGCAATCAATGAAATGAACAAGAAGGTCTCAAGAGATGAAACACAAAGGGAGTGGTGAGGACGAGGAGCCGTGCTGCCAAGGATGGCAAGCGGGGGACCTTACATTGCCACTGTGTAGTGTAAGGAGGATGCTCAGCAGCAAATGCCAGCTACAAAGAGCTCAGTTCCATCACCTGGGGATCTGGCAAAGGAGGTGAGTCATCCCGAGAGGTCCCTGCATATTCATATCTGTGGAAGTACCATCACAGTCACCTAGGGATCAATCAACAGTTTGCCTAAGAAAAAACGTGACCCATAAGCCACACGCAAAAATATGTTTTCTCTCAGTGGATCCTAGGTTTTTATATAGGCTCATGTGTGTGTGTGTGTGTGTGTGTGTGTGTGAGTGATGGGAGAAATGAGCCTGAAGTTACAAAGGAGACTAGGAGGGAAACAAAGACAAAGTGTGTAAATATGGTTCAAGAACAAGATGTCCAACAGATCACCCTGACAGGGAAGAAGATCTGACATAAAGGTCGACAGATGTGAGAATCTGTTGGGACCTACTTCTACAGAAGACCAACTGGAACAACTAGCTTCATGGGCGTGAGCAACGACTAAATCCTTGGACTTCCCACTCACAGCTGCCCATTGTTGGGTAGCTGGACTACAGACAGAGGTGACAAATCAGATCCTCCCCTGGCAGAGGGAAGAGGAATAAGCTCCCAGGAAAGACCCTAAGATCTGCATATCTGCAATATCTTTTGCTGCACCAAGGGATTTCTAAGGTGGGACCAGCCGGGAGGCACAGGCCTCAGAAGTGGCAGGGTAGCCGGCACAGGATCCTTTCTACCTCCATCTACACCTAGGAGGCACAGCCCTCTCTGCACCTTTCCTGCAAGTGAAGAGCCTGTCTCCAGGGTTTGCTCTGACCCCAGGACTCAGGGGGAGGACTGATCCACAGCCCTCTGCACACGGGTCTTACCAGAGGAGAGCTAATCTCCCAGAAGTGCTGACACAGGCTTAGAGACCTACAGGAGGAACAAGCTCCAGCTAGAGACAGCAAAAACATCTAACATCAGAGATCAACAAATGGTGAAAGACAAATGTAAGAATCTTACCAACAGAAACCAAGACTACTTGGCTTCATCAGAACCTAGTACTCCCACCACAGCAAGTCCTAGATATCCCAAAACAGCGGAAAAACAAGATTTGGATCTAAAATCATATCTCACGATGGTGATAGAGGAATTTAAGAAGGACAAGAATAACTCCCTTAAAGAAATACAGGAGAACACAGGTAAAGAGGTACAAGCCCTTAAAGAGGAAATACAAAAATCCCTTAAAGAATTACAGGAGAACATGAGTAAACAAGTGGAAGTCCTTAACGAGGAAACACAAAAATCCCTTAAAGAATTACAGGAAAGCACAGCCAAACAGGTGAAGGAATTGAACAAAACCATCCAGGATCTAAAAATGGAATTAGAAACAGTTAAGAAATCACAAAGAGAGACAACTCTGGACATAGAAATCTTAGAAAAGAAGTCAGGAGCCACAAATGCAAGCATCACTAACAGAATACAAGAGATAGAAGAGAGAATCTCAGGGGCAGAAGATATCATAGAAAACATTGACACAACAGTCAAAGAAAACACAAAATGCAAAAAGTTCCTAGCCCAAAATATCCAGGAAATCCAGGATACAATGAGAAGACCAAACCTAAGGATAATAGGTATAGAAGAGAGTGAAGACTTTCAACTTACAAGGCCATTAAATATCTTCAACAAAAATATAGAAGAAAACTTCCCTAACCTAAAGAAAGAGGTAATCAACAAAATAGATAAACCCTTAGCCCAACTAACTAGAGGGCACAGAGACAGTATCCTAATTAACAAGATCAAAAATGAAAAGGGAGACATAATAACAGATACTGAGGAAATCCAAAAAATCATGAGAGCTTACTACAAAAGCCTATACTCAACAAAACTGGAAAACCTGGATGAAATGGACAATTTGCTAGACCAGGTATCAAAGTTAAATCAAGATCAGATCAATGATCTAAACAGTCCCATATCTGCTAATGAAATAGAAACAGTCATTAATAGTCTCCCAACCAAAAAAAAGCCCAGGACCAGATGGTTTTAGTGCAGAGTTTTATCAAACTTTCAAAGAGGACCTAATACTAATACTCCTAAAATTATTCAACAAAATAGAAACAGAAGGTATTCTACCCAATTCGTTCTACAAAGGCACAATTACTCTGATATCTAAACCACATAAAGACCTAACAGAGAAAGAAAACTTCAGACCAATTTCTCTTATGAATATTGATGCAAAAATACTCAATAAAATTCTTGCAAACTGAATCCAAGAACACATCAAAACGATCATCCATCATGATCAAGTAGGCTTCATTTCAGGGATGCAGAGATGGTTCAATATACAGAAATCCATCAATGTAATCCACTATATAAACAAACTCAAAAAAAAAAAAAAAACCATATGATCATCTCACTAGATGCTGAGAAAGCATTTGACAAAATCCAACATCCCTTCATGGTAAAAAGTCTTAGAAAGATCAGGAACTCAAGGCCTATACGTGAACATAGTAAAAGCAATATACAGGAAACCAGTAGCCAACATCAAACTAAATGGAGAGAAACTTGAAGCAATCCCACTACAATCAGGGACTAGACAAGGCTGCCCACTCTCTCCCTACCTATTCAATATAGTACTCGAAGTCCTAGCCAGAGCAATTAGGCAACAAAAGGAGATCAAAGGGATACGAATTGGAAAGGAAGAAGTCAAATTATCACTATTTGCTGATGATATGATAGTATACTTAAGTGACCCCAAAAATTCCACTAGAGAGCTCCTAAACCTGATAAACAACTTCAGCAAAGTAGCTGGATATAAAATTAACTCAAGCAAATCAGAGGCCTTCCTCTACACAAAGGATAAACAGGCTGAGAAAGAAATTAGGGAAACAGCACCCTTCACAATAACACAAATAATATAAAATACCTCGGTGTAACTCTAACTAAGCAAGTAAAAGATCTGTTTGACAAGAACTTCAAGTCTCTGAAGAAGGAATTCGAAGAAGATCTCAGAAGATGGAAAGATCTCCCATGCTCATGGATTGGCAGGATTAATATAGTAAAAATGGCCATCTTACCGAAGGCAATCTACAGATTCAATGCAATCCCCATCAAAATTCCAACTCAATTCTTCACAGACTTAAAAAGAGCAATTTGCAAATCATCTAGAATAACAAAAATCCCAGGGTAGCCAAAACTATTCTCAACAATAAAGGAACCTCTGGTGGAATCACCATCCCAGACCTTAAGCTGTACTACAGAGCAATTGTGATAAAAACTGCATGGTATTGGTACAGTGACAGGCAGGTGGATCAATAGAATAGAATAGAAGACCCAGAAATGAACCCACACACCTATAGTCACTTGATCTTTGACAAAGGAGCTAAAACCATCCAGTGGAAAAAAGACAGCATTTTCAACAAATGATGCTGGCTCAACTGATGGTTAGCATGTACAAGAATGGAAATCGATCCATTCCTATTTCCTTGTACAAAGCTCAAGTCCAAGTGGATCAAGGACCTCCACATAAAACCAGATACACTCAAACTAATAGAAAAGAAAGTGGGGAAGAGCCTCGAGCACATAGGCACAGGGGAAAATTTCCTGAACAGAACACCAATAACTATGCTTTAATATCAAGAATTGACAAATGGGACCTCATAAAATTGCGAAGCTTCTGTAAGGCAAAGACACTGTCAATAGGACAAAACGGTAACCAACAAATTGGGAAAAGATCTTTACCAACCCTATATCTGATAGAGGGCTAATATCCAATGTACACAAAGAACTCAAGAAGTTAGACTCCAGAGAACCAAATAACCCTATTAAAAATGGAGTACAGAGCTAAACAAAGAATTCTCAACTGATGAATACTGAATGTCTGAGAAGCAGCCGAAAAAATGTTCAACCTTCTTAGTCATCATGGAAATGCAAATCAAAACAACTCTGAGATTCCACCCCACACCAGTCAGAATGGCTAGGATAAAATCTCAGGTGACAGCAAATGCTGGAGAGGTTGTGGAGAAAGAAGAACACTCCTTCATTGCTAGTGGGATTGCAAGCTGGTACAACCACTCTGGAAATCAGTTTGGTGGTTCCTTCGGAAATTGGACATAGTACTTCCAGAGGAACTAGCTATACCACTCCTGAGCATATACCCGAAGATGCTCCAACATGTAATAAGGATACATGCCCCACCATGTTCATAGCAGCCTTATTTAAAATAACCAGTAACTGGAAACAACCCAGATGTTCCTCAACAGAGGAATGGATACAGAAAATGTGGTATATCTACACAATGGAGTACTACTCAGCTATTAAAAACAATGAATTTATGAAATTCTTGGGGAAATGGATGGATCTGGAGACTATCATCCTGAGTGAGGTAACCCAATCACAAAAGAACACAGATGGTATGCACTCTCTGATAAGTGGATATTAGCCCAGAAGATCGGAATACACAAAGTATAATCCACAAACCACAAGAAACTCAAGAAGGAAGACCAAAATGTGGATACTTCATTTCTTCATAAAAGGGGGAACAAAATAACCATGGAAGGAGTTGTAGAGACCAACTATGGAGCAGAGACTAAAAGAAGGACAATTCAGAGACTGCTCCACCTGGGAATCCTTCCCATATTCAATCATCGAATCCAGACACTATTGTGGATGCCAGCAAGTGCTGGCTGACAGGAGGTTGATATAGCTGTCTCTTGAGAGGCTCTGACAGTACCTGACTAATACAGAAGTAGAGGCTCACAGCCATCCATTGGACTGAGCATAGGTTCCTCAATGAAGAAGCTAGAGAAAGGACCCAAGGAGCTGAAGAGTTAGCAGCTCCTTAGGACGAACAACAATATGAACTACCTAGTACTCTCAGAGCTTCCAGGGACTAAACCACCAACTAAAGAGTACACATAGTGGGACTCATGGCTCCAGCAGCATATGTAGCAAAGGATGGCCAAGTCGGTCATCAATGGGAGGAGAGGCCCTTGGCCTTGTGAAGGTTCTATGCCCCAGTGTAGGGGAATGCCAGGGCCAGTAAGCAGGAGAGGGTGGGTGGTGAGCAGGGGGAGGGAAAAGGGGGTTTGTTTTTGTTGTTGTTTATTTTACATTTTTTTGGAGGGGAACCTGGGAAAGGATATATTGTATGACATGTAAATAAAGAAAACATCTAATAAAAAAATTCAAAATATCAAAAACTCTTTGAAGTTAAACTTTAAGAAAATGCTAATTTCAAGCACAGTGAGAAAAATTATCAATATTTCCATGTTTGAAGAACCTGATTTTAATATTTTCAATTGTTAATATTCAATAAACACAAGTTATTTTAAGATAAAAACCAAAACCAAACCAAAACAAAAGAACAAGATGTC
>JADRCD010206410.1:0-11081 GCA_019843815.1 Montemys delectorum
TGGTAAAGGAAGAAACCTATTAGTATTAGTATGTTGACTGGCTAGAAGAAGGGGCAGATGAACTGCTGGTGAGCTTGGGTTTAGGTGAATGGGAAGAGGAAAGGTAATAGAGGTTCCCAACTTAGATAAAAGATCCCTTCCCAGTAAGTGGACAGGACATGTCATCACTACCAAAAAGGAATGGGTGAGGGGTACACCCCTAAAAATGCAACAAAGTGGTGGGGTCTGATGAGGAAGATAAGGTTGTTCTCCTACCCAGTTGATAGGAAAACTCAAAGGTGAAGTGGGTCCCCAAAACTGTCAAGACCAAGTAAGTGGCCCTGGTGTCCAAGAGGAAGGAGATGGGCCACCCACATACCATGATAACTACCTGGGACTCTCTGCTAGTGATGGGCATGGTCAGGTCAAGGGAGCTCCTGCCTCTTCAGTCATCTATAGCCAAGCCTAGGAGGTAAGCCAGAGGGTTACCTGGAGGCAATGTCCCTCTGTTCTGAATGACTTGAGGGCAATTGACAGTCCAATGTCCCTCCTGATGGCACCTAGGACATGGGCCTCTTAGCTGTGGATAGGGCAAGCCCTCATCCAATGACCTTGCTGAACACATCTATAGCATGGGCCTGGTGGTTTCCAAGCCTGAGAAGACCAGGAGTCCAGGGTAGTAGCTAGAGCTGGTCAGATAGCCTTTGCCAGCATGTGGTATTTTTGTTTTCAGGCTTTCTCATCTCTGTCATGGTACACCTTGAAGGCCAGCACCAAGACAGCACAGGCAGAAGCCTGTGGAGTTAGGTGCCCCCTCTCCACACACTTCAGTTTAGCTTTTATGTTGGGGTAGCCCCGGGGAAAAAAGTATGTCATCAGAAGTTGCTTTCCTTCTGAGTTTTTAGGGTCTAGATTAGTGTATTGAAGTAAAGCCATTGTGAGGCATTCTAAAAATTGAGCTGGGTTCTCTTGTTTATCCTGGACAACCTCTTTGAATTTTTCAAAGTTTACTCATTTTAAGGCTGCCTTTCTTAGGCCAGCCAGAAGGCATGCAATAAACCTGTCTCTGGCGAAGTAAGATACTACCTGCAGAATTGTAATTCCATCGGGGATACTGGTCAGGCACTGCCGCAGATCCAACTGGATATGTTCCATCTGTTTTATGAATTTCGTCTCTGTGTGTTTTTGCCTCTTCCCAAACTCACTTACATTCATCAGGAAGTAAATTATTAATAAGAATCATATGAGCATCATAGAAAGTCAAGCTATAAGATTGAGTGGTATACTAAAACTCCTTAAGAAAGCTGGAGGAGTGAGAAGGATAGGAACCCAGCCTGCATTCTATTTGAGAAAGTTCACTCAGCAAGGAAGAAACATGTACCCTGACCAGACCATCAACCCCAACCACTTCCCTTAGATGAAGGACCATTGCTGGGTCAGGTATTCCTGAAGAAGAAGGACTTGGAGGTCAGGCTGTGGCCTTGGAACAAGTGATAGGATGGGTAAAGATCAGCCCCAGTGCAGAGCAGTTAGAAGGACCTGCACCTGGCACAGAAGGAGGGGAGGGGTCTGGAGAGGTCAAGCTAGTAGGCTCTGGGGTATTGTGGTGAGAAGAAGAAACTAAGGTAGCAGTTTAGGTTTTTGGTGGCCTGGAGGCAGGACTGGGGTGCAGGGGAGGCAGCTCACTGGCTGGATCAAGCATTGTAGCATCATCTAGTGGATGTCGTGTAGATTTCATGGCTAAGAGAATTTGGGTTGGAGAACATGGGGAGCAGATGAAGGATTGAGAGTGAAGATAGATGAATGCTTGTATACATAAAACCTCTTTCCATTTACCTGACTACTGGCAGTATGTATGGAGAGTTCTTAAAATGATCGGGTCTAGCATACTATTGGCTGGCCATTTGGAATTATTATCTAAAGGGTATTGTATCCAGACCATATTTAGAGATGTATCACTTTTGAGGACCTTGAATCGGGTGTAAATTTCAGAGATTTGAGATTTCCCAGGAGACATCCGAGTGGGGTGCCTGGAGGTAGGTTTGAAGACAATTTAGGTGATGGTGTTGTTACTGAACTATTTGTACCAGCATCCAGAGAAGAACTCAGCAACAGCTCAGCATATGGCCAAGCTAGACATTCAGGTCAACGCATAAATAACGAGAGGCTATGGCAGCAGTTTCTTAGAAATCGCCAGAAAGCACTTCATCCTGGTACCGGGAATTTATGAACTGCTTTTGAGAAGGGAAGTCACCCAAGGGTCTAAGCCTTAGCTCATAAGTCAGCCAGGAGGCTGGTCATAAGGACTGAATATTGAAACACCAACCCCTTAGCCTAGAAGAGGCTGGCCAGGCACTAGGTGGGCATATAGGGTCCCTCCTGGCAACTAGAGAAACTCCTTACCAATCAATATGCTGGTGTGTGTTTGCAAGCTTCTGCAGATGGATAGCAGGAAGTGTGGAACCATGTGGTCGGTGTGGCCAGAGGCCAGCTCCACATGGTAGGCTGCAGCAGCACAGCTCACATGGTAGAAGTCTGTGAGTCTCACAGCAGCAGCGGCAGTGGCTATGGTCTACAACAGCAGAGAAATTCATGTGGTGGATGACAGCAAGTGCTAGCAGATGGAGTCCATGTGGTGTAGCAGTGGTTGCAGGCAGTGATGGCTGTGATGGCCATCCACATGGTGTTGGTTCTCCAGCTGCAACAGTAGTTTCACATTCACACCAGGGAATGGCTGCCTGGCCTCGGCAACTCCCCTGTGTACTTGTTACTGAAGTCTTCGGCACCAATGTTGTGATTGAAGCTCCAGAAAGACTACAGCAGGCCAAAGAGTTCCATATGAGATTTATTATGAGAGAAAAGGGCGAGGTGGTGGCAGCGAGATCAGAGGGGCATTCCTTTATATATGGATGGTGATGTAGCCACAGGTAAAGGTGGAAGGTGAGCCAAGTGGATTCTGCGAATATGGTGGCCTTTCCCTTGGCAACAGGTGTGTGGTCACTCTGTCACTAATGTGATGTCACAGGTTTTGAAGGTCCTGATACCAACAATACCACTCCTGGGCATATACCCAAAAGATACTCCAACATGTAATAAGGGCACACTACTCCTGAGCATATACCCCAAAAATGCTCTACCATTCCAAAAGGACACTTGGACAACTATGTTCATAGCAGCCTTATTTATAATAGCCAGAAGCTGGAAAGAACCCAGATATCCCTCAATGGAAGAGTGGATACAGAAAATGTGGTACAGTTACACAACGGAATACTAATTGCCTATTAAAAATAATTACTTCATGAAATTTGCAGGCAAATAGATGGAACTAGAAAATATCATCCTGAGTGAGTTAACCCAGGCACAAAATAACACACATGATATGTTCTCATTGGTAAGTGAATATTATCCCAAAAGCTCAGAATACCTATGATTCAACTCATAAACCATATGAAGCTTAACAAGCAGGAAGACCAAAATATGGATGCTTCAATACTACTTAGAAGGGAAAACAAATCATCCTGGGAGGTAGAAGGATGGTGGGACTTGGGGAGGAGAGAGGAAGGGGAGGGAAAAAAGGGGGCAGGATCAAGTATGGACAGGAGACAGGAGAGAAGTCTAGAGGGTCAGAAAAATGAATAGAAATATGGAGTAATGTAGTGTGGGGATTTGAAGGGATAGCCAGTAGAAAGTCCCAGATGCCAGGGAAGTGAGAGGTTTCCAGAACCCAACAGGGATGACATTAGCTGAAATACCCAAAAACCTCACTCTGTAGACCAGGCTGACTTTAAACTAAGAGATATTCCTGCCTCTGCTTTCTAAGTGCTGGGATGAAAGACATGTGCCACCACTGCCTGGCTTATGAGTGCTCACTAAACAAAAATCTCTCCTTTAGCTTTTACACTTTTTAAAGACATTTTTCAAAATGTCTTATAAGTTATTTTCCACTTATCATTGACAGTTTCATGCATACATACAATGTATTGACAGTCAGGATTACAAAGAGGAACCTTGTCTCCAACCCCCCCCAAAAAAAATACTAAGCAAGACAGCTGGCCTAGTAAATAGCTTCACAGAAGTACTTCAAATTATCCTGTAACTATCACATATATATTATGGCATTCACACACACACACACACACACACACACACACACACACACACTAATAATTACTACTACTACTACTACTACTACTACTACTACTACTACTACTACTACTAAGAATATCTAGCTTGTTTCCAGTTTCTGGTTATTACAAATAAAGATGCTATAACATAGTTGTCCAAGTGTCCTTTTGGAATAATAGAGCGTTTTTTGGGTATATGCTCAGAAGTAGTATGGCTGGAACATGAGGGAGAACTATTGTCAACCTTCTGATAAATGGCCAAATTGATTTCCAGCATGGTTGTACAAGTTTGAACTCCCACCAGCAGTGGAGGAGTGTTCTCCTTGCTCCACAACCTTGTTAGCATGTGCTGTCTTTTGAGGATAACCATGCTGTAATCAATAGACCCAAAGAAACCAAATAGGTAGGAGACCAAAAGGGATGATGGTTGACTCTTTCTCAGAAGGGAACCAAAATAGATTTAGGAGGTCAATTGAAGGAGGAAAGTGGGTGGAAGTGTGGACAGGAAAGGTAGCATGGTAAGGAAAGGGGGAACATATGTAGTGAGAGCAGGGGAGAGAAAAGGGAGATCTGCTGGGGAGCAGGGACAATCTCTAGGACCTGCCAGAGATCTGGGATGGGGAGAGGCCCCAGAGGACCTAAGGGGGCAACTCTAGATGAGATTTCTCACAGTGGGGGACATGGATCCTAAAGTTGTCACTTCCTGGAGCCAAGCATGTCTTCCAGTGAAAGGATAAGGACAGGAACTCACCCACAAAGCCTTTGTCCCCAAATATGTTCTGCCTACAAAATGTGCAGGGACAAAGATAGAGCAGAGTCCAAGCAATAGCCAGCCACTGACTGACCTAAATTGAGATCCATCTCATGGGCAAGAACCAAACCCTGACAATACATTTGCTAGGCAGGAACCTAGCATAACTGTCCTCTGAGAGGCTCCACCCAACAGTCAATGGAAAGAGATGCAGAGACTCACACCCAAACAGTGTTGAACCCAGGAAGTCTTATGGAAGAGTTAGGAGGAAGACTGAGAGTCCCAAAAAGCACAGGGATCCACAGGAAGACCAACAGAGTCAATTAAGCCCTGGCTGCTCCCAGAGACTGAATCCTCAACCAAAGAATCAGCATGGACTGGACATATGGATACAGCCCATGCTGCAATATGTCCAGCCCATGCTCATCTGTATCAACTGGAATAGGGGCTGTTCCAGAACATGTTGACTGACTGCCTGCCTGCCTGCCTGCCTGCCTGCCTGTGGATCCTGCACCCCTAAATGGGCAGCATTGTCTGGTCTCAGTGGGAGAAGATGTACCTAGTCCCACAGCAACTTGATGTGTAGTGTGAACGATAGGGTGTGGGGTGGGAAATAGAGGGTGGGATAAGGGAGGGGGTTGACACCCAGAAGGAGGCTTCCTCTTCTAAGGGGAATAGGAGGAAGGATTACATGAAGGAGTACTGAGAGGAGGGGAAGGGCTAATATGAGTTGTAAAATTAATAAATTTAATTTTAAAAATGTAATGTGTCAGTTTATGGTATTTTCCATGTTCTGCTTCAAAAATTAAAATTTTTCTTGAGCTGGAAAATAAAAAAAGTTTTGGAAAAATTATTTTCAAAATAAAAAACTTATTGTAAGAAAACTTTTTAGGTATAAGTACTGTTGCTACAACTGATTTCAGTATGTTGCGGATACCTTTGAGGCTATTTGTAATTTGATGCTAATTCCCTTCTCCAGTGAGGGGTTGTGAACAAGGAAAGAGTCAGCACTGATGTGACTTCCTGTAAACCTTCTTCCCACCTTAACTGATAAAATAAAGGAGCCGATGATTGGGCAGAGAAGGAGGGGAAGGTAGAGCTGAAGGTTTGGGGAGAGAAACCGATAGAGAGGACAATGGAAGACAAAGGAGAAGATGGAAGGAAAGCAGAGCAGAAGCATGTGGTCTGGAGAAACCCAAGTTATAAAGGGTCTCATAGATAGGAAAGATGGTAGTGTAGTGGTAGATCTGCCCAACCTAGGAGCACAGCTTGTATTCATATTAATTGAGTTGTGTTTTCATTGGGGCATATTTGGGTTGGAGATTTACTGCAAGATTTTAAGTTGTTACAAATAAAATATCACATCTGAAACTAATTCACTCTATATTAATAGTGAGTCTTTTTATCATACAAATAGAATCCAGATTTATAAAGAGTTATATAGAGTTATTATTGATGTTGATAGTTTTGTACTTTTAAGAAGTACCATGATTTATCCTGTTAGGTTGTTAAGAAATACTCAGAAGTTTAATGAGATGCATTTGTGGTTGTGTCAATGATAATATATCTGGAGACATTAGATCATGAGGGCTCTGAATTAGTAGACTCATAAACCCTTGATGAATCTATAATATGATGATATTATATGACGGTGATGGAAGTTAAAAGAGCAAATTAGTTGAACAAAGTAGGACACAGGGACACATTCTTGGGTTATATATCCCTTTGGACTCCTCTGATATTACAGATTTTTCATCTGTCTCATTATAATAATGTAAATTGATCTACTCTGCCATATATCACACCATGGTAGACTGATACCTCTAAATTTAACAGAGTTTCCTTCCTTACACTGTTTTTGTCAGGTATCTATATCACACCACAAAAAAGCTAATATAGTCAATGAGTACTAGTAGAGTCATTACTGGGATAAACCGTGTATGTTTTCAGCCTTTAGAGAGCTGGTTTATAAGAAAATTTTAGGAAAAAAAAGTATAAAAATCTTAGAATATTCTATGGAGATCTTAATAGTTGAATCTTGTGAAACTCAAAGGCCAGTGTTAGGGTTTCCATTGCTGTAAAGAGACACTATGACCAAGGATCCTCTTATAAAGAAAGGACAACAGCCAGGCAGTGGTGGCACATGCCTTTAATCCCAGTACTTGGGAGGCAGAGACAAGCAAATTTCTGAGTTCGAGGCCTGCCTGGTCTACAGAGTGAGTTCCAGGAAAGCCATGGGTTACACAGAGAAATCCTGTCTTGAAAAACAAACAAAAAAAGGAAGAAAGAAAAGAAAAGAAAAGAAAAGAAAAGAAAAGAAAAGAAAAGAAAGGACAACATTTAATTGGGGCTGCCTTACTTATTCTGTGGTTAAGTCCATTATCATCATAGTAGGAAGCATGGCAGGGCAATATATACAAAAGAATTGAAAAGATGTGGAGAACCCAAGATGTTGGAGATAGCAGAAATAGAGAGCATTTATTGAGGAAAGCTGTGATGACAAAGTGGACAAATCCAAAAGAAAACTATGTCGGTACCAACAACAAAGTCACTGGATGTGCAATTTTCCAAACTATTTGGAGTTCAAATACAATGACAACCCTTACTACATACTCTCCTCTTTTTCATGTTTGCAACTGGAATGTCTATTTGTCACTGAATACTGAAAATATGTAAATTGTTAAACTTGGTTATACAAGAACTCACAGCTACAGTTAGCTGAGATCTCAGAGGATCTTTTGAATTTGGGCTTTTGAATAAGATTGAGATTCTTAGACTATAGGACATAGTCTAAATGAATTTTGCAATATGAGATAAATATTAGGGTTCTTTGAGGGGGTTATGATTTAATAGGTGTTGAGTTGAAAAAGAATAGACTTGGTTTTTTGGAGTTTTTTTTTTTGGCGGGGGGGGTTCAAGACAAGGCTTCTCTGTGTCATCTTGGCTGTCCTGGAACTCACTCTGTTGACCAGGCTGGCCGTGAACTCAGAAATCTGCCTGCCTCTAAAATAGCCAACTTTATTTGTAAAATTGATTGGATTAAGAAATAGCTGGAGTCTTTTGGTTTGTTTTTCCTCAATGGTTCTTCTGGATTGCTCTTGGTTTCCTTATCCCTTCTCCTCTCACTCCCAAGCCCTAAGACCTGGTTCTGTCTGAATTCTTCCAGATATGTGGCTGTGCTTCTCCTCATTTTTACAATAAACCTGTTCAACCATAAAAAAGAAAGAAAGAGCTGAGCACACCTTGGGCGCAAGCTCTGCAGCCAGTCCCACAACACCAAGAGGAAGCTCTATTCCCAGCGCTCTGACACTCTCAGGGTCAGAGGTAAGGAGGACACAACATCTGTCTCAACACCAGGAGTAACTGGGACTAACGGGACCAGGCACACAGGAACTCCACCAGCACAATGGCTTGGGTTCCTTCCATTCTCTCTGGGCTGGTGTCCTGAGCAGACCTTGGGGCCAGGCTCAGAAGCCAGTCCCACAACACCCAGAGGAAGCTGCTGTACTCCCAGGTGCTCTAACAAGCCAGGGTCACAGGATCCCAGAATCACATGATCACAGAGACAGTTTGACTCTGAGGAGTTATGACACAACCAGGATCACAGGAAGGACAGGCTCCAGTCAGATTTAGCAAGGCCAGGTAACACTAGAGATAACCAGGTGGCAGAGGCGGGGGGTGGGGGGGTGGGGGGGGCAGTGTAAGAAAATAAACAACACAAACCAAGGTTACTTGGCATCATCAGAACCCAATTCTCCCACCATAGCATGTCCTAGACACACCATCACAATGGAAAAGCAAGATTCAGATATAAAATCACTTCTCATGATGATGATACAGGACTTTAAGAAAGACATAAATAACTCCCTCAAAGAAATACAAGAGAACACAGTTAAACAGCTAGAAGCTCTTAAAGAGGAAACACAAAAATCCCTTAAAGAACTACAGGAAAATACAATCAAACAAGTGAAGAAAATGAGCAAAACTATCCAGAATCTAAAAATGGAAATAGAAACAATAAAGAAATCAGAAAGAGAGACAACCCTGGAGATACAAAACCTAGGAAATAAATCAGGAGTCATAGATAGATGCAAACATCACCAACAGAATACAAGAGATAGAAGAGAGAATCTCAGGGGCAGAAGACACCATAAAAAACATTGACACAACAGTCAAAGAAAATGCAAAAAGCAAAAAGCTCCTAATCCAAAACATCCAGGAAATCCAGGATGCAATGAGAAGACCAAACCTAAGAATAATAGTTATAGAAGAAAGTGAAGACTTCCAATGTAATGAGCCAGTAAATATCTTCAACAAAATTATAGAAGAAAACTTCCCTAACCTAAAGAAAGAGATGCCTGTGAACATACAAGAAGCCTATAGAACTCCAAATAGACTGGACCAGAAAAGAAGTTCCTCCTGTCACATAATAATCAAAACACCAAATGCACTAAACAAAGAAAGAATCTTAAAGAAGTAAGGGAAAAAAGGTAACATTTAAAGGCAGGCCTATCAGAATTATGACAGACTTCTCACTAGAGACTATGAAAGCTAGAAGATCCTAGGCAGATGTCATACAGACCCTACAAGAACACAAATGCCAGCCCAGGCTACTATACCCAGGAAAACTCTCAATTACCATAGATGGAGAAAACAAGATATTCCATGACAAAACAAAATTTACACAATATCTTTCCACAAATCCAGCCCTACGAAGGATAAAAGATGGAAAATACCAACATAAGGAGCAAAACTACACCCTAGAAGAATCAAGATAGTAATCTTTCAACAAATCTACACAAATCTAATTCCACCTCTTACAACAAAAACAACAAGAAGTGACAACTACCTTGTCTTAATATCTTAACATGAAAGTTAATATTACTAACATATCCTAAGTGATTGAAATCCAAAAATATGAGGAATTAGAAATTTGTTGATTGTCATCCAATGGTCTCTCTAATTTGGTAATTAGAGAAATAGGTCAAATATTGTACAGTCCATATTCACTTTCATCTGGTTTGTATATGACCATGTCTTCCTGTGTACAACATAAAGGTCTTGAAATCTTGCTTCTCCTATCTCCTATTAGTAGTATTGTTTATTTCATGCTTTTACACTATACTATGGTTTTCAGAACAGCTTATATATTTCAAAAGTATTTATATACCCAAAGGAGACATAGACAATTAACTTGGGAGGTGGCTTGTAGGAAAGAGAACAACAAAGTGTGAGACTGAATGCTTTGCTTGACATTTGTAGCTCTTGTATCAAGTTTGAAGAAGAGGACTTTATAAGTTACTCTTTCTTTGAGATGAATGCTTTTCCAAACTATCACAGCTAATGAACCAGATTCTTACTCACACCTAATGTCTGTGCCACCCTCCAAGCAGAACCATTGTTCATTGAAACAGTTGGTGAATGACTTCATGAATAGACCATCTTAATACACACACCATTTCTTAAATGAATGTACCTGTTCTCTGTGGGCTGAGAATAAAGTCACTCACTCAAGTCAACTAGTTTTGACCATAGCAGGAAGTCTGAGTCCAAAAATCGTGCCTACAATTCATTCCTTGGTGCAGCAGAACTGTCAACTCTCAGCTTAGCTAAGATGGAGGTAAAATCCTTCAGTGATGTGAGGGTCATTGAAGTACAGCCTTATTACAATGAAATCCAATGTTTAAAAATTGTTTTCATTTTGGGCTTGTACCACAGTAAGAGCCAAGATTTTAAACTCTAAATACAAAACAAACAAACAAACAAACAAACAAAAAGACTTCATATATTTATGTTCATTTAAGAAAATACTAGTAGTGATATATTATTTTGAAATATACAGCTAATATGTTTGGAGTTATTTAAAATTTATATTGAGAAAAATGTATGTATTTTCAGTATTGCTGTAGACAAGCATCTACATAAGACTGTTAAATTGTTGTTTTATATCAAACAACTTTTATAATACTCATTTTTATTGTTATAATATTTTATAAATTTTAAGGAATATGACAAAAAAGATATTGTATGTATAGAAGGGAGGTCTCTGGGAGGAGTTGGGGTACAAAAGGGAAACAAGAATGTGATTTAATTCTATTTACTTAAAATATGTTTTAAATGTTAACAAATTCAGATAAATTGAAATCATGTAACTTTTCTCATAATGCAATAAAAGTTAAAAAAGAAAGAAAGAAAGAAAGAAAGAAAGAAAGAAAGAAAGAAAGAAA
>JADRCD010206410.1:11091-34549 GCA_019843815.1 Montemys delectorum
AAAGAAAGAAAGAAAGAAAGAAAGAAAGAAAGAAAGAAAGAAAGAAAGAAAGAAAAGAAAAAGAAAACAAATAACAAAATAGCTGGGATGGATATTCCTGAAGCATGATTCTAGTTGTACTTGTGATGATGTTTGTGGAGATAATTAAATAATAAAGGAGTTGACCGAAACAAAGGACTAACCTCTTCATTGAATCATTTATTCGTTATTTATTTATTTATTTACTTACTTACTTACTTACTTACTTACTTACTTACTTATTTGAGACAAGGTTGCTCTGTGTGGTCCTGGCTGTCCTGGAACTCACTATGAAGACCAGGCTGGCTTCAAACTCAGAATTCCTCCTGCCTCTGCCTCCTGAGTGCTGACATTAAAGGTATGTGCTATTACTACCTTTTAATCATAGTGAAATAAGATTAAATGGGTAGTGAATGTAGAAAATAGAGTCTAGTTCCCTGGTGGCCAGTACTGGGGCTGTATTTCACACTTGTCTCTCTGTCTCTATCCACTTAGAAGGGCATAAGCACTTCCATCATACTCTTCTACAGCCTTGGTGTTTTATGCAAACACATAAAAACTGAGTGAAATTTTCAAAGAACTAATTTTATTTTAAAAAATAAATGAAACTGATAATGACAGAAAGATTGTTTGAGAATAGGGTGGAGGAAGTAAAAACAAAAAGAATGGCAAATGAAAATTTTGCTTGTAGAGTTATACATGGTAATAATTTTAGTCTTGAGCAAAATGAACAATGCCAAAGATACCACGTCTGCTTTCAAGTTATACAGAACTACATTAACAAAACAAATACTGGCGTAAAAACAGACATGTAGGTCAATGGAACAGAAAGAGAAAACAGAAATAATTCTGCCAATTAGGTATCTAGAAAGAGTTCTTTTACTAGTATTTCCAAATGCTATACCTTTAAATACCATCATATTGGAGATTATATTTTACACACTTGGGAGGGCATATTCTATTCATTAGAAGAGGGAACCACTGTTCATTCTATTTTGAAAATGGTGACTTTGAGGGTGTGGAAAATATGAGTTCCCAGGGAAAGAGAAGGGTCAAGTAGAAATTTCTGTTTTTTTGGGAAACTCACTTGTGTCATGTAATGTTTTTCTGGAAGCTGTCTTGTGAGATGGCAAGTGGTGTTTTGCTGAAGCAGACAGGTGAGATGCATGTGATGTTTTAAATAGTATAAGTGGACCCCACAAAGGGTCAAATGATCCTCTTGCATTCCTATGCCTTGCAACTCTTTACTGGTCTTCTCTAGTCTTCAATTCATGGAAACAAATGTACCAACAAACTTCTCATGGTATTCTGACTGATTCTTGCTGCTTCTGCTGACTCAAGCCAATTTGATGGATCCTTGTGGTTTCTACTGGATCTAGCCACTGGAACAGATTCATGTTTGGTGTTTGCTATTGGACGGGACTGCTGATATCCTGACAATAAAGATTGGAATGGTTGCAAGGAACTACTGCTAACCATGTCCACCATGCCCTTTTCCTACTAACCATCTTTCTCCTCTACCTCAGGTTGATGAGCTAGAAGGGATACTGAAGCATTTAAGAACCCTAATTAAAGTAGGTTTTAAAAAATCTAAGCCTATAAAATGAAAATAAAGAAAGATATGGAATTCAGGAAGACCTCTTTGGAGGAATGTCTGCCTGTAGAAAAAGAAATTAAAGGGAAAAAATTGTAATCCAGAACTGGGGAAAGCCATAGGTGGAATATGTATGCATATGAGTCAAGTCAGCAGAAATAGGGAAGTTCGTTGTGCTTGTTTTGTAAAAAGAGGTGAAAATATATTTTCTATGGAACCTAGAGTTTATATTGAAAAGATACCAGGAAACTAAAGAGTTTTCTACCACTACTCAAAATTTCATCTTTTTGCCTCCACTCTGTTTCATATGAAACTCAGAGCATTCTCAATAAGGCCAAGTTCTTCACTCCAAACTCCAGTTAGGAGTCTCTCCTTCCTCAGAGGCCATTAGACTCCAAGGTAAATTTTCTCAGTATGAATGATCACCTGCAAGAAAATGGAAACTTTTCTCTTTATGCTTGGGGTTCAATTCTCTTTGTCTTCTTCTAGACCCAATAGCTCCCTGTTTTCAGCTATTAGAGTAATGCTGATGATAGTGTACATCCTCAAGTGTCATCTTTCTGCAGTCATCACAGATAGCCTGTGAAGAATGCCATATAGCTTGGATTTGTTCATTTACAGAAGACTCTGAGGTTTAGAGATAACAGAGTCAACATGTGGAAATATGAACAATGCTTGCTTTACACTGATTCTAGAAAGAGCCTCCAAATCCTTGTCAGCATCATCTTTCAGGTCTGTACTGATAGTGAGTCTGTGTTGACATACATGACATAGAGTCTCAACATACATCTCAGGTACTTGCATTTTCAATCCGGTTGTTGCAGAATAAAGGGTGTGTGGAGGTATATACACTTGTATTTTCATGTGCATAAAGATCTAAAGAGTTTTAAATGCTCATTCTTAAGTACTGTTCACATTTGTCATTGTCTTTTGTTTTAGAGAAAAGGTCTCTCACTGTCCTGTTAACCTGTAGGCTAAGCTGGCTGTCTAGAAAACCCCAGGAATCAGGATATCAATACCTCCCCAGCACCAATACAATGGAACTGTTTTTGCATTTATTTATTTATTTATTTATTTATTTTTTATTTTATTTTTGGATTAAATGTGGGTGCTCATGCTCATGGGGCAAACACTTTACAAGGTGAACTAGTGCCCCAGCCTCTGAAACACCTACAAATTTTATGTGCATCAAAATATGATTGTGGGCTGGTGAGATGGCTCAGCGGGTAAGAGCACTGACTGCTCTTCCAAAGGTCCTGAGTTTGGAACCACATGGTGGCTCACAACCATCCGTAATGAGATCGGACGTCCTCTTCTGGTGTGTCTCAAGACAGCTGCAGCAAATTATGCCGGGGCAAGCTTGGCCGGCAGAGTTCCTGAGATCAACAGTAGCCACACACATGATAGCTCACAGCCATCTGTACAACTACAGTGTACTCATACACATAAAATAAATAAAAATAAATCAAAAAAATAAAAAATAAAAAAATATGATTGTATACCATGTAGTTACAAGATACTGAGATTCCTAGCTTTCTTGATTATAAAATGAATGATATTCAAGATTGACTTGAATTTGATAGTAATTTGAGATATTGGACTGAACGGGATGCTAGTCAACACTAGGGTAACAGTTTTAACACATTGAGCAGGATCATTGCAAAGACTGTTTTTACTTCCAGTTTAGTACAGCCCTGCTAATCATTTGTTTTAGAAAACTCAAGCAAGTACATAGAGTGAATATTAAGTTTTGTTTATGCAATGAATGACAGATTATAAATTAGGATGAATTTGTATTTTTAAAAAGAAGCGTAACATTAGGGTCAGAGGGAGCTGATTGAATCCATCACTTGGGGAGATATAGTTAAGATATTGTCCCCACGCCTTTCTTGGTAACCTAGATATAAGGTACATCATTTGCAAAATCTTTGCATGGACTAGAAATATTTTATATAAACACATTCATATATCTTTGCTTATGGAATATAATTGATATTAAATATTAGTATCTCAGAAATTCTAGACAATTTTTTTTGAATCCCATGTCTTCATGCTGAAGGTAATCTTTGTTGGAGACAAATAAAGAGTGGGAGTTTTCGCTGGATACAGTATTTTTGGACTCAAGTGTCACAGTTGAAAAGCAAGAAGCATTAATGAGAACTCAGGCCCTTCAGATCCAACTGAAGTGTGTTGCACCTTTGCAAAGGAGATTAATTAAAAACCTTAGTTCTTGACCCAAATGTAAGAACAGCTAGCTAGATGTGAAGCTCTGCCAATTGAGGAGCAGGGAGGGGATGTTAGAGACTTCAAGAGGTAAATTGCACTCCCAGCTCTGCCTTGATTTTGATGGATATAAAATGGGGAAAGTATTACAAGTTTCCAGAATCTGTAACAATTAAGTGAGTCAAAGACTTAGGAAGATCAGGGAAAATCTGCTGATGAAATGCAAAAAAGCAATATGCTTACAGTATCAAGGTGAGCACTCAGGTGGAGGCCACTAGTCATGGGCTTTCTGTTGTATTATCCCATGAATCATGGCCATCAACCTCTCTCGGTATTTAAAATTATAAACTACTTTCCTCTTCAACTTAAAAAAATTGTGTCAGTAAGAACTCCAATGTTTATAAGTCACATATCCCACAGGAGTGAGACAAAATGTACTACTTTAAAAAATGTTGTGGAAGATAAATCTATTTTGATAGTGAGCTAGTTAAGAGGAAAAGTCTGGAAACTAAAGCAGAAACATAGAGAACTGAAGAAGAAAATTCCAGGCAGATGACAAGGAATGCAGGCATTCTAACTTGCTGGAGTGTGACTATTATGAAAAGGTAAAGAGTATCTTCAATAGGAACAAAAAAAAGTGAACATATATGACACTGAACTCATCTCCAGTAACTAGAACTTTCCACATGGAAACAAGGGATCAGACTAGAAACCAGATCTTGTTTTATTGTACTTTTAAGTGGCAGAACATTTTCTGTCACTGTGGCATGATGGAAGGGAACAAAACTTCAGAGAAGGCAAACAAGAGGTAGGAAATGAAAGAGACAATTGAGCTCCAGCAAGTGTCACCAATATGGATTTTGTTATTGCTCTTGTTAGAAGGAGTGTGTGTGTGTGTGTGTGTGTGTGTTTATTATGCATGAATGTATTGTGTAGGTATGTATGTATTCCTTCATGTCTTTAAGAGAAGACACTACAGAGCTCTTGTATCTTACCCATTCCTACTATTTATTTTCATATTTAACAGCATAATTTTCTTTTCATTTCTTTTTTTAAGCAAAAAGTACTTTATTTCTCTTCTTGTAAGCTAGATCTATGATTTCTTTGCAATGTAGCCAATGTTGCATGTAAAATGCAATATTCTTGTAGTTTATTATACTTTTTATTTTTACGTTTATTTTTTAACCCCATATCCTATAAAAGGCTAATATCCAAAATGTATAAAGAACTCAAGAAGTTAACCACCAAAAAAAAACAACAAAAAAAAAACAACCTAATCAAAAAAATGGGGTATAAAACTAAATCAAGAATTCACAACAGAGGAATCTTGAATGGCTAAGAAGTACCTAAAGAAAAGTTCAGCTCTCTCTTGCCTCTTGCCCTCCATCTGTTCACGTGGTCAAGGCCGGCCTCCACTTATCTACTCTTTCCTTCTCTCTGCCTTTCTCTGCCTCTGCTACTCTCTTAACTCTTCTCCCCATGCCCTAATTAAACTGTATTCTATACTTAAAAAAAAAAAAAAGAAAAGAAAAGAAAAAAGAAAAGTTCAAAGTCCTTAATGATCAAAGAAATGCAAATCAAAATGACCCTGAAATTCCAGCTTACACCAATCAGAATGGCTAAGGTCAAAACCTCAGGTGACATGTTGGAGTGGATGTGGAGAAAGAGGAACACTCCTCCATTGCTGGTGGGATGACCACTCTGGAATTCAATCTGAAGGTTCCAGTTGCAGGCAAATGGATGGAACTATAAATATCATCCTGAGTGAGGTAATTCAGACCCAAAAGGACATGCATGGCATGTACTCACTAATAAGTGGATATTAGCCAAAAAAAAAAAAAAAAAGTACAGACTACCCAAGATACAGTCTACAGAACTCAAAAAGGTCAACATGCTGAAGTGCCCAAGTGAGGATGCCTCATTCCCATTTGGGAGAGAGAGGAAAGCAATCACAATGGGGGGACCTGGGAGGAAAAGTGGGCTGAGGGGAATAAGAAGGAGAGGGAAACCTGATCTGGTATTGGGTGAGGGAAAAGGACTGATGCCCTGAGTGCTAGCAGAAAGAATGGGAACAGGCAACCTCTGGAGGTAGGAGGTTGGAGGTGTCTTAGTCAGGGTTTCTATTCTTGCACAAGCATCATGACCAAGAAGCAAGTTGGGGAGGAAAGGGTTTATTCAACTTACTTCCACTCCACATGGCTGTTGATCACCAAAGGAAGTCACAACTGGAACTCGAGCAGGTCAGTAAGCAGGAGCTGATGCAGAGCCCATGGAGGGATGTTCCTTACTGGCTTGCTTTCCCTGGCTTGCTCGGCCTGCTGCTCTCTTATAGAACCTAAGACTACCAGTCCAGAGATGGTACCACCCACAAGGGGACCTCCCCACTTGAACACTAATTGAGAAAATACCTTACAGCTGGATCTCATGGAGGCATTTCCTCAACTGAAGCTCCCTTCTCTGTGATAACTGCAGCTTGTCCCAGTACAGGGGACAGGGGAATCCTCCAGAATGTACCAGAGTCCTTGGAGGTGAAAGACTCTCAGGACTCAAAGGGAGGGACCTTAGATGAGATGTCTGACAGTAGGAAGAGAGAACTTGTAGAGCCCACCTCCAGCAGAAAGATAGGGTAAAAAGTGAGGGATCAGGAGCCATTCCACAGTCAAAACTCTGACCTATAATTGTTCCTGTCTGAAAGAACTGCAGGGATGGAAATGGACAGGAGAGACAGGCCCAAAGTGGGATCCAGCTCGAGGGGAGGCTCCAACCCCTGACACTATTACTGAAGCTATAGAATGCTCACTAAAAGGGACCTATCATGACTGCCCTACTAAAGACCAAACAGCTGAAAGAGTCAGATGCAGATATTTGCACCCAACCAATGGACAGAAGCTGCTGAGCCCTGTGGTTGAATTAGGGAAAAGCAGGAAGAAGCTGAGGATAGTGACCTTGTAGGGGAACCAGCAGTATCAATTAACCTGGACCCCTGATATTGCTCAAACACTGGACCACCAACCAAGCAGCATATACCAGCTGATATGAGGCCCCCACACACATACAGCAGAGGACTGCTGAGTCTGGGTTCAGTCAGAGAAGATGTACCTGACCCTAAAGAGAGTTAAGGCCCTACAGAGTTTAGAGGTCTGGTGGGCTTGGGGGTGGGTAGGGGGGACATCTTCATGGAGACAGGGGGTGGGGAGGAGGTATGGAATGTGGAACAGTTGTAGGATGGGCTGGAAGGGGAATAAAACCTGGAGTGTAAATAAATAAATAAATACATAAATACATAAATACATAAAAATAAATTAAATTAAATTAAAAAAAAACAATGTAATTTTCTTAGTGGGAATTTCAATGTATTTATTTTTAAAATACCATGCTAAAACCTCTCAAATCTTCTGAAGGTAGAATTAAGAAAAATGTTAAATATAAGATCATTTTATCTCTGTGTGATGTTATGTTGTACATGAACATAGCTATCACTTCTCAGGTTACCAGTTAAGAAAAACATCAGTTCTTTGCCTTTAATTCACTTCCTTAGTACCACCTTCCAGGGCCTCATATTTGTGCTATAAACGGCATGGAGATGCCATCTTCTACCTCCAAGAAGATTCATAGTAAAGCATGGTATTTAGGCTCATGTATAGTATTAAAATAATATAGTAATTATCATAATAAGGAATCAGCTTTAAAAATGTACCTAAATTGCACATACAAAAAAGGATATCTTCTTGTCTTCAAAGCTATTCCATTTGTGTGAGTGCCAAGTTATACAAGTAAGCAGACTAATACAATGGAGGATTGCAGTAGTATACAGAGAAAATTTGTGGCTTGGACTTGTATCAGAGCTATCACTTATTAGAGGCATGTCTAGGAATAGTTAATTACTTTTGGTTCCCTGTTATCTACTAACATGAGAGGGGAAAAGAGTATTCATTTAGCTCGTTTTCTGTAATAATTCAATGAGATAATTATGTATACAACGGGTCTTAGTTTGGAAAACTGTTTGGTCGGTACTAAAATGTAATTATTTTATACATGCTAATAAGATTTGAAGCACAGATCTCATTGTTTCTTTATAGTTGATAATAGTAACATGCACTGTTCTTGAGTTTTGCAGGCTTAGTTTTCCAGGCTAGTATTTTAGAAATTACTCCTCTCTGAAAAAAACAAAAACAAAAAACAAAAAACAAACAAACAAACAAAAAAACAACAGACAAGAAGCATACTCAGAACCAACTTTCTTCATCACCTATTTATTTTACTATTTCTTTAACTTTGCATTGTCTTATGGCTACTTACATGCATAAAGTACCTCAAACAATAGACTGAAGTCTAGGGAAAAGTGTGTTTTGTGTGGGGGCTTGTTAATTATACTTTAAGAGCAAATAATTGCCAAAAAAGAGATGCCCCAACTTGCAGTAATATACCTAAGGTGTTAGTGTAGTATATCATGTGGAAAAGATATGAAATGGAAAGAACTTAAGTTGCATGTAATATTTAAAACACAACCCATGGTATCACCAGCTAGGCACTGATCTGTGGTCTCAGCCTGTTCCCATCCCAGCACACACCCTTGCCAAGGCCACTCTCACCAATACTGGCTCTGTCTCTCCAGAGCTCCAAAATTGTTGTTCTCTCTTCTCCACAGCTAGCTGCTGTCAAAAGCACTCAGCACTCCCAAATTTCTGCAGCCAACTTGGGGTGTACTCTCAACGAACCCATGCTCTGCTGTGGTTACCTTTCCCCTGGAGCTCAGTTAAGTTGCCTCAAAATGGAAAACACCAGACAGTCTTAGTTCAGAATTAACAGATAGCACAATCACTGAGTAGTGAGTCAATTCTAAATTCATCACCTAATCTGTGTTAGAAATTTTCCTTTTGCAGATCCTAACAGATCTAACACCCTCTGGTCTATATCCTGCCTGCTTTGGTCCCTCCTCTCCATCCAAAAAGGGTGCATTCCTTTTCCTGTATTCCTACTTCCTCTCTCTGACCTGGAAGGCCTGACTCCTTCTCTCCCAGTGATTGGCTTTTTGTCATGGTTATTACCCAACTAATCAATTAGGGAAAGATTCTGTTACATCTCACACTTTCTGTCCAATTAAAAAAAAAAAAAAACTCTTCTCCCAGATAGATTGAAAAAATGACAACTAAATTACATAGTGTGAGATACAAATGACATACAGCCCATCATTCTGTCAATTAAGATAAAGCACTCTACCATCTTTCTAATTTAAAAGGTTTATATTTCCTGCACCACAGCTTACCATAGCCAGGTCCTACTGAGAGTGAGATGGTCTCACAAGAGTGCTGACAACTGAAGAGCACAGGCAAGACTACCACTTCAGCTCAAATTACTAGCCTAAGAGGGATCTACCCAGAGCCATCAGCATGAAGGAACAGGATCCTTTTGGTTTCTGTCTGCACCTCAGAGCTGACACTGTACAATAGAACACCATACTCAAATTCCTTCTGAGAGAACTGCACTCCTAGGAATGCTGACACACAGGCTTACAGATAGGACAAGCCACAGTCAGAGACAGGAAGACCAGCTAATACCTGAGATAACCAGATGGCAAAAGAAAAGGGCAAAAACATAAGAAACAGAAACCGAGGCAACATGGCATTGTCAGAAAACAGTTCTCTTACCACAGCTAGCCCTGGATGCCCCAAGACACAGGAAAAGCAAGACTCTGATTTAAAAATCACATCTCATGATGATGATAGAGGACTTTAAGAAAGACATAAACAACTCCCTTAAAGAAATACAAGGGAAAACAGGTAAACAGCTAGAAGCCTTTTAAGAGGAAACACAAAAATGCCTCAAAGAATTACAGGAAAACACCAATAAACAGGTGAATGAATTGAACAACACCATCCAGGATCTAAAAATGGAAAAAGAAGCAATAAAGAAATCACAAATGGAGACAACTCCAGAGATAGACAAGCTAGGAAAGAGATCAGGAGTCATAGATGCAAACAACACCAATAGAATACAAGAGATAGAAGAGAGAATCTCAGGTGCAGAAGACACCATAGAAAACATTGACGCAGTCAAAGAAAATGCAAAATGCAAAAAGATCCTAATCCAAAACATCCAGAAAAATCCAAGACACAATGAGAAGACCAAACATAAGGATAATAAGTATAGAAGAGAGTGAAGATTCCCAACATAAAGGATCATTAAATATCTTCAAGAAAATTATAGAAGAAAACTACCCTAACCTAAAGAGATACACATGAACATACAAGAAGCCTACAGGACTCCAAATAATTTGGAGCAGAAAACAAATTCCACCTGTCATATAATAATCAAAACACAAAATGCACAGAAAAAAAGAATATTAAAAGCAGTAAGGGAAAAAAAAAAACAAATAACATATAAAGGCAGACATTTCAACACCAGACTTCTCACCAGAGATTATGAAAGCTAGATCCTGGGCAGATATCATACAGACCCTAAGAAAATACAAATGACAGCCCAGGCTACTATAACAAGCAAAACTCTCAATTACCATAGATGGAAAAATCAAGATATTCCATGACAAAACCAAATTTACATAATATCAACAAATCCAACCCTACAAAGGATAATAGATGGAAAACTCCAACACAAGGACAGAAACTGTACACAAAAAAGTAATCTTCTTTCAACAAACCCAAAAGAAGATAACCAAACAAATATAATTGTATCTGTAATGACAAAAATAACAGGAAGCAACAATCACTATTCCTTAATATCTCTTTGAAACTACCTGTAGTTTCATGAACTGGGTTCTCTCAGGGGAAGGAACAAAGGACCTGAAATAGAGGGTTAGAAATGCAAGAAAAATCACGAAGCCAAGATGCATCCCAATCAAGGCTTCAACTTTACTTAGAAAATCCAGGGTTTTTATAGGTACTCAGAAGTTACATGATATTTGCATAACATAAACACTGCAAAAAAGGTCAGGTGCCAAAGTCCCCAGCAATGAGGATGTCTTCAGGCAGTAGGCATTGTCCTGTGAACTTCCAGGCAGCTTCTTCAAAGACAAACTTACAGTCTGCAGAGAGCTTTTGTCTTAGCTCCCCAGGTAGCCTCCAAGCAGAGACTGCCAGAGGTCCGATGGGTGAGTTGGGGGGGGAGGTAACATCTCTTATCATCAATGGACTCAATTCTCCAATAAAAAGAAATAGACCAACAGACTGGATACATAAACAGAACCTAGCATTTTGCTGCATACAGGAAACACACCTCAGTGGCATAAATAGACACTATTTCAGAATAAAAACTGGGAAAATTTTTTTCAAAATAAATAGTCCCAAGACACAAGCTGGATTAGCCATTTTTTTTTGAATTTTTTTTATTAGATATTTTCTTTATTTACATATAAATTTCTCCTTTCCCAGTTTCCCCTTCAAAAAACAAACAAACAAAAACAACAAGAACAAACCCTGTTGCCTCCCCCTCCCCATGCCTGCCACCCCACCCTCTCCCACTTATTGGCCCTGGCATTCCCCTACACTGGGGCACAAAACCTTCACAAGGCCGAGGTCCTCTCCTCCTATTGATGATCAAATTTGCAATCCTCTACTATACACATGCTGCCAAAACATTCAGTCCCACCATGTATAGTCTTTGGTTAGTGGTTGGGTCCATGGGAGCTCTGAGGGTACTAGTTAGTTCATATTGTTGTTCGTCCTAAGGGGTTGCAAACCCTTCAGCTCCCTAGATCCTTTCTCTAATGGAGTAGCCATTTTAATATTGAAGAAAATTGGCTCTCAACCAAAAGTTATCAAAAAGGATAAGGGAGGACACTTCATACTCATTAAAGAAAAAGTCTACCAAAACCACTTTCAATTCTGAATATCTATGCTCCAAATTCAAGGGTACTCACATTCATAAAAAAAAAAAAATAATAATTTACTAAACCTCAAAGCACATACTGCACCTCATACAATAATATTGGGAGACTTCAACACCTTACTCTCATCATGGAAACAGAACCTAAACAGAGCCACTCTGAAACTAAAAAAAAAAAGTTATGAATCAAATGGATTTAACAGATATCCAGAGGACATTTCATCCTAAAACAAAAGAAGATACCTTCTTCTCAGTACCTTATGGTACCTTCTCCAGAATTTACCATATAGTTGGTCACGAAACAGGTCTCAACAGATACAAGAGGATTGAAATAATCCTATACATTCTATCAGATCATCATAAACTAAGGCTGGTCTTCAACAACAACAACAAAACAAAAACAAAACAAAACAAAACTCAGAAAACCTACAAAAACATGGAAGCTGAACAATGATCTGCCCAATGATAACGTGGTGAAGGAAGAAATGAAGAAAGAAATTAAAGACATTTTAAAATTTAATGAAAAAGAAGACACAAAACTTATGAGACACAAGGAAAGCAGTGATAGAAGGAAAACTCATAGCTCTGGGTGTCTCCAAAAAGAAACTGGAGAAAGCATACACTAGCTGTTTGACAGCACACCTGAAAGATCTAGACCAAAAAGAAGCAAATACATCTAAGAGGAGTAGACAGCAGAAAAGAGTCAAACTCTGGGCTGAAATTAACCAAATAGAAACAAAAAGAACTATAGAAAGAATCAACAAAACCAGGAGCAGGTTCTTTGAGAAAATCAACAAGCTAGATAAACCCTTAACCAGTCTAACCAAAGGGCACAGAGACAGTATCCAAATTAAGAAAACAAAACAAAACAAAAACAAAAAACCCCAGAATTTAAAAGAGAAATATAACAACAGAAACTAGGGAAATTCAAAAAATCATCAGATCCTACTACAAAAGCCTATACTCAACCAAATTGGAAAATCTGGATGAAATGGACAATTTTCTGGACAGATACAAGGAACCAAAGTTAATTCAGGATCAGATAAACCATCTAAGCAGTCTCCCTATAACCCCTAAAGAAATAGAAGCAGTCATTAAAAGTCCCCAAACATAAAAAAAAAAAAGTCCAGGACCAGATGAGGTTAGTGCAGACCTTCAAAGAAGACCTAATACCACTACTATTCAAGCTATTCCACAAAATAGAAACAGAAGAAAAACTACCCAATTCGTTCTATGAAACCACAGTTATGCTGATACCAAAACCACACAAAGACCCAACAAAGAAAGAGAACTTCAGATGAATTTCCCTTATAAATATCAATGCAAAAATACTCAATAAAATACTTGCAAACAAAATCCAAGAACCCATCAAAAAGCTCATTCACCACAATAAAGTAGACTTCATCCCTACTTTATGGGATGCAGAGATGGTTCAATATACAGAAATCCATCAACATAATCCACTACATAAACAAACTCAAAAACCCACATGATCATTTCACTAGATGCTGAAAAAGCATTAGGCAAAATTCAGCATCTCTTCATGTTAAAAGTCTTGGAAAGCTCAGGAATTCAAGGCCCATTCCTAAACATAAAAGCAATATACAGCAAGCCATTAGCCAATATCAAACTAAATGGAGAGAAACTTGAAGCAATCCCACTAAAATCAGGGAATAGACAAGGTTGCCCACTCTCTGGCTATCTATTCAATATAGTACTTGAAGTTCAAGCTAGAGCAATTAGACAAAAAAAGAAGGTCAAAGGGATACAAATTGGAAAGGAAGAAGTCAAAATATCATTATTTGCAGATGATATGATAGTATACTTAAGTGACCCCCAAAATTCTACCAGAGAACTCCTACAGCTGATAAAGAACTTCAGTAAAGTGGCTGGATATAAAATTAACTCAAACAAATCAAAATCAGTAGCCTTCCTCTATTCAAAGGATAAACAGGCTGAGAAATAAATTAGGGAAACAACACTCTTTACAATAGTCACAAACAACATAAAATATCTTGATGTGACTCTAACCAAACAAGTGAAAGATCTGTACGGAAAGATCTTCAAGTCTCTGAAGAAAGAAATTGAAGAAGATCTCAGAAGATGGAAAGATCTCCCATGCTCATGGATTGGCAGGATTAATATAAAAATGGCCATCTTGCTGAAAGCAATCTACAGATTCAATGCAATCCCCATCAACATTCCAACTCAATTCTTTGCAGACTTAGAAAGAGCAATTCTAAAATTCATTTAGAATAACAAAAAATCCAGGATAGCAAAAACTATTCTCAACAATAAAAGAACATCTGGGGAATCACCATCCCTGACCTCAAACTGTACTACAGAGCAATTATAATAAACACTACATGGTATTGGCACAGTAACAGGCAGGTAGATCAATGGAATAGAACAGAAGACCCAGAATTGAACACACATATCTATGGTCACTTGTTCTTTGACAAAGAAGCTAAAATAGAAAAAGAAAAAAAAAAAAAAAAAAAAAGCTAAAGTGGAAAAAAAGTTAGCATTTTCAACAAATGGTGCTGGTTCAACTGGAGGTCACCATCTAGAAGAATGCAAATTGATTCATTCTTATCTCCCTGCACAAAGGACTTCCACAGAAACCAGATACACTGACTCTAATAGAAGAGAAAGTGTGGAAAAGCCTGGAACACAGGGGCACAGAGGAAAATTTCCTGAACAGAACATCAATGACTTATGCTTCAAGATCAAGAATCAAGAAATGGGACCTAATAAAATAGCAAAGCTTCTGTAAGGTAAAGGACACTTGCCAATAGGACAAAACAGCAACCAACAGATAGGGAAAAGATCTTCACTAACCCTACAACTGATAGAAGACAATTATCCAATATATACAAAGAACTCAAGAAGTTAGACTTCAGAGAACCAAATAACCCTATTGAAAAATGGGAAACAGAGCTAAACAAAGAATTCTCAACTGAGGAAACTTGCATGGCCGAGACGTACCATACTTTGTTCAACATCCTTAGTCATCAGGGAAATGCTAATCAAAAGGACCCTGAGATTCAACCTCAGACCAATCATAATGGCTATGATCAAAAACTCATGTGACAGCAGATGTTGGCCAGGATATGGAGAAACAGGAATACTCTTTCATTGCTGGTGGGATTGCAAGCTGGTATAACCACTCTGGAAATAAGTCTAGTGGTTCCTCAGAAAATTAGACATAGTAGTACCATGGACCCAGCTATACCACTCCTGGGCATATACCCAAAAGATGTTCCAACAGGTAATAAGGACACATGCTCTACCACGTTCATAGCAGCCATATTTATAATAGCCAGAAGCTAGAAAGAACCCAGATGTTTGTCAACAGAGGAATGGATACATTTACACAATGGAGTACTACTCAACTACTAAAAATAATGACTTCGTGAAATTCACAGGCAAATGGATGGATCTAGGGAATATCATCCTGAGTGAGGATAATTCAGTCACAAAAGACCACACATGGTACATACTCACTGATAAGTGGATATTAGGCAAGGAGCGTGGAATACCCACAATACAACTCAATGACCACATGACGCTTAAGAGGAAGCAAGACCAAAGAGTTGATGCTTCAGTGCTTCTTAAAAGGGGAAACAAAATATCAAGGGATGTAGAGGGTGGGAGGGACATGAGAGTAAGAGAAGAGGAGAGGGGGAAAAGAGTTGAAGAATCAGGTATGGGAAGAGATAGAGGAGATGTACATAGGGTCAGGAAATTGAACAGAGGTGTGTAGCAATGGGGGTTGGGGAACTGTGGGTAGCAACCAGAGCCTTCCGGATGCCAGGAAAGCAAGAACCTTCCCGGACCTCACAGAAATGGCATTTGCTGAAATATCCCACAAAGGGGAGGGGGAAACTGTTCAGACCATATCCAGAGGTGAGGCATGGCCCACCCACCAGTTGAGGGATGGGGCCACCCACCCAGCTCCAAATTTATTGCTCCTGTCTAAGGGAAATACAGGAAAGAGTGGAGCAGAGACTGAAGGAAAGGGCATCCAGAGACTACCCCACCTGGGGATCCATCCCATATGCAGACACATTGGATTGCCACCTGTTAAGTACAATAATTAAAAAATAATCCTTGCTATCGCTGGCTAGGCACTGGTCTACAGTCTTGGTATGTTCCTAGCCCAGCACATAGCCCAAGTTCACGTTTCCCCTTGTCAAGGCCTCTCTCACCAAAGCTGGCTCTGCCTCTCCAGAGCTCCAAAATCTTCCTCAGTCCTTGCAGCTAGCTGCTGCCAAGCTCACTCAGCACTCCCAAATATCACTGGCTAGCTGGGGGCGCACTCTTGCCAACCCATGCTCTGCTCTGGTTATCTTTCCCCTGGAGCTCAGTTGAGTTGCCTTGAAGTGGAAAACACCAACCTTAGTTTAAAACCAACAGATAACACAATCCCTTGGAATGAAATGGGAACCCTCATAGAGGCAGGAGGGAAGGGGACGGGATGGAGGTTTGGGGAAGGGAAACTGGGAAGGGCGATAACATTTGAAATGTCAATAAATAAAATAACCAATAAAAAGTATCTCTTAAAAAAAAAAAAAAGAAAGAAAGAAAAGAAAAGAAATCTTCCAGTGGTGGATTGTGCCATCAGATCTATCAGTCCTAATCTACATCCTGCCTCTCTGTTCAAAAAGGGCGCATTCCTTTTCCTGTATTCCCTCTTCTTCTCTTGGACCCAGAAGGACTGCCTCCTCCTCACCCAATGATTGGCTTCGTGTCATCTTTATTACCCAATCAATCTATTAGGGAGAAATTCCAGTACAACTTATGTTCTTGCACATGACACTACACTACACTATATATACTACATTACACTACACTACACTACGCATGTGCGCGAACACACACACACACACACACACACACACACACACACACGACATTTATGGATCTCTTGAGAATCAAATAAAACATATTTCTAAGGAAAAAGTCCTTCTTGCTACATCAGGCTAGGGCCTAACAAACTCAGGGTAACTTTGACCCATAAAATCTCAGTTTCCTAAAATAAATCTGAAAGCTTTAATTAGCACCCAAGAACTTGTACTAAGAGATAGGGCTCATCTTTGTTCTTGTTCTACACTTTAAAGACCTAATATCTAAAACTAGTGAATGCTGCTGAATTCAGAGTCTAGGATAAAAATCAAGCCTCAGACCTGAAATAGCACTGTATTTAGTTCATTTAAACTAAAATTTGAGGTCTATAAATCCCATTTGAAATGTCTTAATCTCCTTTGAGACTATGTATCAACATATCATTAGATATAAGATATTGTATGACCTAAAGCAGCAATCTTCTGTGGATTAGCACTAATTAGGCTTTGCACTGAATGTTTCTGTGAAACTGATGGTCTCCCTAGGGAGCAGACTATTTTTAACCACAAATGGAGAGAAATGCATTGGCAAATGTGAAAGAAAATCTTTACAGCAACATATGCTAGAATGTTGAATTTCTATAGGATTATTTTTTTTCTGCATGAGGATTCCAAGTGCTAACTTTAGAAGATTAACTTTAGAAGATAACTCCAGGAGGCAATCTTTACATGATTAACCAATTCAGTCCACAAACATGAACTTGAACCATCACATTGTCTTTGGGCAGCTTCTTTTCCTTTTCTTCTAGCTTTTTTTTTTATTAAACTAATATAATTTATTTTAAAATATACAACTCAGTATTGACACTTTTGTAAACCATCAAAATAATTTATAATAATTAAATGTCTCTTAAGTATACACGATATCTTCTAAAGCTTAAAGTAGTATGCATTCAACCAGTTTTTAAAATCTATTTGGAATATTAAACATGATAGAAGTAGACATTTTTCTTATGAATTCCTCTATGAAAGGAAATTATGACAGGTTCCTGAGTAGACAGAAACCATTCCATCTCCAAGGAAGATTATGCAGCATAACTCTGGCTTCATAGAATGAATTGACTAGTGTTCCTTCTGTTTCTATTTTGTGGAAGAGTTGAAGAGTATTGGTATTAGGTCTTCTTTGAAGGACTGACAGAATCCTGCACTACACTCATCTGGTCCTGAGCCTTTTTTGGTTGAGAGACTTTTAATGACTGCTTCTATTATTTAGGGGTTATGGGACTGTTTAGATGGTTTATCTGATCCTGATTAAACTTTGGTATTTGGTCTAGAAAATTGTCTATTTTATCTAGATTTTCCAGTTTTGTTGAATACAGGCTTTTGTAGTATGAACTGATGATTTTTTTGAATTTCCAGTTTCGATTGTTATATCTCCTGTTTTGTTTCTGATTTTATTGATTTAGATATTGTCTCTATGCCCTCTGGTTAGTCTATCTTGTTGATTTTCTCAAGGAACCAGTTCCTGCTTTTATTGATTCTATGTATAGTTCTTTTTTGTTTCTAATTGGTTGATTTCAGCCTTGAGTTTGAGTATTTCCTGTTGTCTACTTCTCTTGGGTGTATTTCCTTCTTTTTGTTCGAGAACTTTCGGGTGTGATGTTGTACTGGCTAGTTTTGTGTGTCAATTTTCCACAGGCTACAGTTATCACAGAGAAGGGAGCTTCAGTTGGGGAAGTGCCTCCATGAGATCTAGCTGTGGAGCATTTTCTCAATTAGTGATCAAGGGGGTAGGGCTCCTTGTGGGTGGTGCCATCCCTGGGCTGGAAGTCTTGGGTTCTATAAGAGAGCAGACTGAGCAAGCCAGGGGAAGCAAGCCAGTAAGGAACATCTCTCCATGGCCTCTGTGTTAGCTCCTGCTTCCTGACCTGCTTGAGTTCCAGTCCTGACTTTCTCTGGTGATAAACAGCAATGTAGAAGTAAGCCAAATAAACCCTTTCCTCCCCAACTTGCTTCTTGGTCATGATGTTTGTGCAGGAATAGAAACCCTGACTAAGACAAATTGGTACCAGGAGTGGGGTATTCCTGTGACAACCTGACCATGTTTTGGGGAGGACTGTGAAAAGACTTTAAAACTTTGAGCTAAAAGAGCCACTGGCTGTTAAAAAGGTCTGTGGGATGTTCTGTAGGAGCTTGAAAGATTATGTTGAGAACAGTGCAGAGATGGAGGCCTGGCTTGTAAAATTTCAGAGGGAAGATTAAAGACTCTTATCAGGGCCATGTTGTTTTGATTGTGAATATTCTGTGGTTCTGGTTAGCTGGGCCTGAAATATCAGCTGTAATTAACAAGATGCCAGAACTACTAAAGAGAGAACTTTACATTACTGGGACTATTGATGCTAGTTAGCTAGAGCTAAAAAATTAGCTGTGATTAAGAAGAGACCAGCATCACTGAGGTGACATCTTCTGGGAAGTGTTTTCTGAGAGCACAAAGAGGTTGTGTTCCAGAGATAGCCAAGGTTGTACCTTGTGCTGTAGCAGGACTTGATAATGTGTAAGAGTCACCCAGGTGGTACTGGTTTTGACAGCACGAAGGGGTCATGAAGAACAGCTGAGGCTCGGCACAGTGAGAGGCCATGGAAGGCCATTGGTGAAGGTGCAGCCTCAGTTTACAATTGATGGCTCAAGACTGAAGGTGTCATGCAAAAGAGTTGAGGTTTGGCACCTTGAAGACAGTCTATGAGAGGCTATTGATAAAGTCTAGTTACAGCAGTGTTTTGGGAATGCCAGTACCATGCAATGACCACCAAGGATAGCAGCAACAGTGGAGTACAGGCATCTGGAGCCCAAAAGACAAGATGTGTGCTACAAAGGGCAGAGCTGGAGAAGTGACTAAAGCCCTTAGAGGAGCCCAGAAGATCGTGAGTTGAATCCCAAACATTGCTTTTGCTTTTGATTGTGACTGTGCCCTGATATTTTTCCCTCTTGAAAGAAGAATGTATTTTAGTGGAGCCCACAGTTAAGAGACTTTGAATTTTAAAAGATATTGGACATTTTAAATTAATTAAACTTTTAATATGTAAAGACTGTGAGAATTTAGATCTTGGGGATGAATAAAAACATAAGAGTTCAGGCTTAATAGTGATGTGTTTGTGTGTCAAGTTGACAAGGGGTCAATTGTACTGGCTAGTTTTGTGTGTCAACTTGCCACAGGCTGCAGTTATCACGGAGAAGGGAGCTTCAGTTGGGGAAGTGCCTCCATGAGACCCAGCTGTGGAGCATTTTCTCAATTAGTGATCAAGGGGGTAGGGCTCCTTGTGGGTGGTGCTATCCCTGGGCTGGATGACTTGGGTTCTATAAAAGAGCAGGCTGAGCAAGCCAGGGGAAGCAAGCCAGTAAGAAACATCTCTCCATGGCCTCTGTGTCAGCTCCTGCTTCCTGACCTGCTTGAGTTCCAGTCCAGACTTCCTTGGTGATAACCAGCAATATAGAAGTAAGCCAAATAAACCCTTTCTTTGCCAACTTGCTTCTTGGTCATGATGCTTGTGCAGGAATAGAAACCCTGACTAAGACAGATGTTAAGCTACTAGTGTGTGCTCTCCAATTTCTTTTTTGGAGGCATTGATAGCTGTGAATTTTCCTCTTAGCACTGATTTCATTGTGTCCCATAAGTTCGGATACGTTGTGCCTTCATTTTATTAATTTCTAAAAGGTCTTTAATTTCTCTCTTTAATTCTTCCTTGACCAAGTTGTCATTGAGGAGGGCATTGTTCAGCATCCATGTGTATGTAGGCTTTCTGGTGTTTTTTGTTGCTATTAAAGACCAGCCTTAGTCTGTGGTGATCTGATAAGATGTTTCGGATTATTTCCATCCTCTTGTATCTGTGGAAGCCTGTTTTGTGACTGATTATGTGGTCAATTTTGGAGAAGGTACCATACAGTTGTGAGAAGAAGGTATCTTCTTTTGTTTTAGGATGAAATGTTGTATAGATATCTGTTAAATCCTTTTGGTCCATAACTTCTGTTAGTATGAATGTGTCTCTGTTTAGTTAATATCTTGTGTTTTCACGATCTGTCCATTGATGAGAGTGGGATGTTGATTTCTCCCACTGTTATTGAGTAAGATACAATGTATGCTTTGAGGTTCAGTAAATTTTCTTTTATGAATGTGGGTACCCTTGCATTTGGAGCATTAGATGTTCAGAATTGAGAGTTCTTCTTGGTAGATTTTTTTTTTCTTTGATGAGTATGTAGTGTCCTTCCTTATGTTTTTTTGATAACTTCTGGTTGAAAGCCAGTTTTATTCAATACTAGAATGGCTACTCCAGCTTGTTTCTTGGGACCATTTGCTTGGACAATTTTTTTCCATATTTTTATTCTAAAGTAGTATATATCTATGTCACTGAGGTATGTTTCCTGTATGCAGCAAAATGCTAGGTCCTGTTTTTTAATCCAGTCTGTTAGTCTATGCCTTTTTATTGGGGAATTGAGTCCATTAATGTTAAGAGATGTTAAGGAATAGTGATTGTTGCTTCCTGTTATTTTTGTTGTTAGAGGTGGAAGTATGCTTGTGTGGCTATCTTCTTTTGGGTTTGTTAAAAGAAGATAATTTTCTTGCTTGTCCTAGGGTATAGTTTCTTTCCCTGTGTTGGGGCTTTCCATCTATTATCCTTTGTAGAAAGGATGCAATTTGTAGAAAGGATGCTGGATTTGTGGAAAGATATTATGTAAATTGGGTTTGTCATAGAATACCTTGGTTTCTCCATCTGTGTTAATTGAGGGTTTTGTTGAGTATAGTAGCATGGGCTGTCATTTGTGTTCTCTTAGGGTCTGTATGACATCTGGTTAGGATCTTCTGGCTTTTAGAGTCTCTGTTGAGAACTCTGGTGTAAATTCTGATAGGTCTCTTTTATATGTTACTTCACCATCTTCTCTTACAGATTTTAATGTTCTTTCTTTCTTTTGTGCATTTGGTGTTTTGACTATTATGTGACTGGTGAAATTTATTTTCTGGTACAAACTATTTGGAGTTCTGTAGGCCTCCTATGTATTTATGGGCATCTCTTTCTTTAGATTGGGGAAGTTTTCTTCTATAATTTTGTTGAAGATACTTACTGGTTCTTTAAGTTTGGAATCTTCACTCTCTTCTATACCTATTATCCTTAGGTTTGGTCTTCTCATTGTGTCCTGGATTTCCTGGATGTTTTGGATTTGGAGCTTTTTGCATTTTTGCATTTTCTTTGACTGTTGTGTCAATGTTTTCTATGGTATCTTCTGCACCTGACATTCTCTCTTCTATCTCTTCTATTCTGTTGGTGATGCTTGCATCTATGACTCCTGATCTCTTTCCTAGGTTGTCTATCTCTAGAATTGTCACCTGTGATTTCTTTATTGTTTGTAGTTCCATTTTTAGATCCTGGATAGTTTTGTTCAATTCTTTCACCTATTTGATTGTGTTCTCCTGTATTTCTTTAAGGGGTTTTTGTGCTTCCTCTTTAAGGGATTCTAGCTGTTCACTTGTGTTCTACTGTATTTAAGTGAGTTATTTATGTCATTCTTAAAGTCCTCTATCATCATCATGAGATGTGATTTTAAAACAGAGTCTTGCTTTTCCTGTGTCTTGGGACATCCGGAGCTTCCTGTGGTGGGAGAATTGGTTTTCGATGATGTCAAGTAACCTTGGTTTCTGTTTCTTTTGTTCTTGCCCTTACTTCTCCCATCTGGTTTTGAAGTCTCTGACTGTGGCTTGTCCCTCCTGCAAGCCTATGTGTCAGTACTCCTGGGAGACCAGTTCTCTCAGGGAGGTATTTGGGTATGGAGAGCTGTGGTACTGGGTCAGCTCTGGGGTGTAGATAGAAACCAGAAGAATCCTGTCCCTGGCCATTCCTCGGTTTTTATGTCCTGATGGTTCAGGGTGGGTCCCTTTTGGGCCAGGAATTTGAGCAGACATGGTGGTCTTCCCTGTGCTCACAGGCTTGTCAGCACTCCTGGGAGTCCAGCTCTCTCTTGTCAGTATTTTGGTATATAGTGCTGCGGCACAGAATAAGCTCCAGGTGCTGCTGCATGAGATCCTTCTTCTATCTCTTGTGATGATCTATGGGATGCAATGACTTTCTCCCGTCTAATTGTACCTTAGCATCTGGCAATAAACCATTTTCCACTCTGCCTCCCTCATCCTTTCCCAAAACTCTAATATGAATTTTTTGTTCATAGTATCCATTTTTATTGATAACCATAATGTAAAGGTTTCCACATATGCATTAAATCATGTGGTATTTTTCATTCTTGTGCTTAGCTTATCTTCTTGACATAACGACCTATAGTTGTATCCATGTTACTTCAAGTGGCTGGAGAAACCATAGAGAGATTTTGAGTATTCAGAAGTATAAATGTGAACATAGAGTTTTCTGCCAGTACAGAAAAAGCTATTAATCAGTTATGAATTTTAGGTATTAGAGAAAATATGATTTTAAAAACAGCTTATTTGGTTGGAGAGATTTCTCATTTAACAAAGTATTTGCCATGCAAGCATGAGAATATAAGGGGCTTGCTGATCAGGTAGGATTTTTTTTTTTAATTTTTAAGTGTGTTGGGGGCTGTGCAAAAAAGTCACTGGAGTTGGAGTTCTAGAAAGTTGTGAGCTTACCAGTATGGGAGAACTGAACCTGCATCCTCTGCAAGATCAGAAGAGTTAAGAACAAGTGCTTTTTACCACTGATCCACCTCTGCAGCCTTAATCAGCTGCTGTTGATGATTTGGTGAGTTCTAGGCTCTACAAGAGACCCTGCATCTAGGAATAAGGTAGAGTGTTGTAGAGGAGAATACCTGGTATATACCACTAAACTACACACTTAAACACACACACACACACACACACACACACACACAGAGAGAGAGAGAGAGAGAGAGAGAGAGAGAGAGAGAGAGAGAGAGA
>JADRCD010206410.1:34559-55576 GCA_019843815.1 Montemys delectorum
AGAGAGAGAGAGAGAGAGAGAGAGAGAGAGAGAGAGAGAGAGAGAGATTGAGGCAGAGAAAGAGAGGAGAGAGGGGGAAATAGTTGATCTGGACTATTATTATTTTATTATGACAAAGCAAGTTATCAAAGACTTGAAGCTTCACTTTTGAACTATACCAACTTCTAACTTTAAAAAGTACCTTCCTTAGCAGGATCCCAATGTACAATCCTGCCAATGGACTTTCAGGAATTGGATCTATTAACTCTCACAGTGTCGAAGTCATGTATATCACAGTTAGTTTTGCTTTAGAAGTGAAGGAACTGAGACTCTTTCTGAGTCAATAAATTGCTCAGGATATCTGAACTTGATATCGGCTCCCTGGAATTTGGAATACTTCCTCCATCATATACTTGCTTTGCCATTATTGCCACCCATGCTTGACCTGCTGAAGGACAGAGTGTTACTACCAGAAGGAAATGAATCAGAGACTCACTTCTTTTTCTCAAGAGGGAGATCACTAAAGATTTACATTAAGGAAAAGACAATTACCAAAATGAAATGGCATGTACATATGAACCTGGGACACAACATTTTCAAGGGAAAACTATCAAAGCCTAGGTTTGTAGTCATTGTTAGAAGCCCAATACTGCCTTAGGTATGTAGAAATATGATTGGTAATTCACATTCCCAGAAAAGTAGCTTCAGAGGTTCATCTTATTTATAATAAGAAAAAGAATTAGATCACTCAGTAAACACTTATTTGCTAAGTCCCTTCTATATGTCATGTATAGAACTAGAAACATGTTCTGACCCACCCTCTGTAACTTCAGTCAAAAGACATTACGTCTCATATTTTAGCTTCTTTTTCTGCAGTGTAAAGATCATAGGCTTTGACATCAAAGTTCTCCAGTACTTCAGCTGCACACATACATCAGCAACATAGAAAAGGTGCTCAGAGTGCTCACACAGAGATGTCCTGCATACTGCTTTCCCTAAACCTGAATGAGCTAACAGGAGTGAGCTGCTCCAAGTATGTTCATTTCCATTCTCCAATACTGCTTCCACATATATTAGAATGTTAACAATAGACTCTGCAGATGGTTGGTGAGAATTAAGTTAGATGAACTGTGTAAGGCATCCAGTTTACTTAAAAATGTTTTTGATTCTTGTTAAAGATGGATAAAATATAACTACCTTTCATGTCTTTCCAGTTTTGTAGAACTCCATTTACTACTGGAATTGGGGAATCAGGTTATCTCATCAGTATCTGAACTCAAAGGAAATCCTACTTTCTTACATCCACCTAAGTCACAAAAGACTGGATTAAACATTCTTCACTCTCTCAAATGGGCTAATATAGTCTAGTCAAGTTTCATTGATTATTTTAGTGATTAGCCCAGATGGTTAGTTCTCATTGTCAACTAACAGAATTTTGAATCTCCTAGAAGACATACTTATGAGTATGTTTTTAGGAAGGTTTAACTCAAGAGGAATAGCCCTCTCTGAATGTGTGTGGCAACATTCTGTCAAATGCACTAGAGACTGAATAGGAAAAGAACGGGAAGGAGGCTACCAGAGCACTCCCATTATCTCCCTCTGCTGACTATCTACACACACAACGTGAGCTGCCTCCCATTCTCTGCTGCCATTCCCTCCTCTCTAAAATGGGCTGTACCCTTGTTAAGTAGTATGTTGAAATAAACCTTACAGTTGTAAACTGCTCTTGTGAGGCATTTTGTCATAGCAGTAGAGAAAAGTAGCTAATCTCTCTGGCAATTCTGATACAACACAAAAATCTTAGAAGAAAATATAAAGCAAAACCAGTCAAACACTTCACCTGACTCTCTTTCTATATAGAAAATTTTCAAATGTTCTACTGAGAATATTATGCCCTTCACCAGTCTTATGTTCACACCTCATATGGTTGCTTACAGAGATCTCCATCTGCTTTGTAGCCTTCATTTCTTGATGTGAGTCTTCCCTATGTTGCCCTGGCAAGCGTAAAAACCACTGTGTAGAAGCATATAAGCTGGAATTCACAGTGGACAGCCTGCTTCTGCCTTTTAAAAATGCCTGTGCCCTTTAAAAAGTTGAGAACATTATCCTCATTTTACCACACCATAAACTAAAAAATTGAACAGTCTGTCACTGTCTTCACAGTCTCACAGCTAGATCTCTGAAGTACATTAAGCTTTTGATATCAAAGAGCATGGCTGCTTCCTTTCTTTGGGCTCCTGGTAACTTGCATCTGAAGACCTCTGATGTCCTCACAACCTCACCTAACACATTCATAGTGTTTGCTGGGCAGCCTGCTTTTAGAATAATTCACTTATTAAATGTGTGTTTTCTCTCCATACTTGTTACTATACTAAGACTGGAGCTGTAATGATGACCATAAATAGTCATAATTGGAAACTGTAAACTAGAACCATGATTTGTATTCCTAAAGGATAGAACACTACTCAGGTATGATTAGTGATGTATTATGATTAGTGATTACCTTGGGACACAAGGTATATGGAAGAGGAGAGGTTTCTAGAATAATTGACAAGTGAAGTGAAATCTCAGAATAAGTGAGACTTGAATAGAAAACAGGAGAGCAGAAAAGGACCAGATGAGTGGCTCCAACGTTAAGAGTGCTTGCTGACCTTCCAAAGGACCAGGGTTTGACTTCCACCACCCGTGTAAGGTGGCTTACAACAGCCTATAACTATAGTTCCTAGAAATCAGATTTCATCTTCCTGGTTCCACAGGCAACCAAACATACCATGCTGGGCACATAAACAGACACAAAGATGCACAAACATGAATATAAATTTAAGAATAAAAAAATTAAAAAGAAGAGTATTCTGTGTGTAGGAAACGGCATGGAATGATGGATGGTTTATGTCAAAACAATTAAAGAAAGACAAAGAAAACTAGGGCAGAAACCAAGATATTATGGAAGAGTAAAGTTTGGCATAGAACAACCAGCAATATGAATGTGCTTTTAAAAATTTATTTTATTTTGAGCCAGGCAGTGGTGGTGCATGCCTTTAATCCCAGCACTTGGGAGGCAGAGGCAGGTGTTTTTCTGAGTTCAAGGCCAGCCTGGTCTACAGAGTGACTTCCAGGACAACCAGGGCTATACAGAGAAACCCTGTCTTGAAAAAAAAAAAGATTTATTTTATTTTATTGTGTTTTATTCCCTTATGTGCACCTGTGTTCCAGTGCCTCTGGAGACCAAAAGGAGGCACTGGGTTCAAGTACCAGGTGTAGATGCTAACATCCACTCTCCTGCCCTCCTGCGACATTGTTCAACTCTGTGGATATGGAAGACTATTCTTTTACATTCATAAGAAAGTTAAATATAAGATAGAGGTATCCACATGCTCTCCAATCTTTATTCTGCAGCCTTTTCCTTAGCATCAGAATCCTCCACATGAGCAGCACATTTGTACCATTTACAGCAGCTATAGCCCCTTCCCAATCACCAAAAGCCCATTGTTCAGATATGACTCACACTGGAATCCTAACTGTGTGCTTTCCATCTCTAGACTAGTAAAATTACCTAACTTTCTTCTTCCAGTTCTAAATATATTTCTTGCTACTGGTGGTAAGTAATGGCTCCTGCACCCAGGATCTTTGAATGTTTACCAGAAGTAGGACAAATAACTCATTACAATTCACTTATCACTGAGGAGGTGCATGCTATTAAACTCACAAACAACGGAAGGATATTAGAATGGTTAATTCCTATTGCCAACAAAAATGGATTTGGAATCAGCTAGGAAGTACCCCCACTTTATATGCTAAAAGGGACTTTCTTGCAAGTTTAAGTAAATAGGGAAGACATAAATCTTAATAAGCATGGTGTCATACCATACGCTGAAGTTCCAAACTGAAAAGAAAGAGAAAATGAAGAAAACAAACTGGGCACCAGTCTATAAGATTCTCTCCATCCCACCTGAAGACCTAAAGACACTCATGCCATGATGGACATAACTTCTCTGAACTATGTGCCAAACTAAGCCCTTCTTACTTTAATTTTATTTTTCAGGTAATCTCAGGATAGCAACAAGAGAAGAAACTAAAACAAACAATGATTCAAGATAAAGAGGTGTAAAGGAATGGTAATCCAGTAACATGAATCCTCTGATCACATCCAAAGACCTTCAGGTCTGTGGGATCTGGCTTGAGTGACAAACCTTTAGTCCCCCTGGTTACAAAGTGACATACCTTTAGTACATACCTTTAATCATGAAAATGTAGGTAAAGTTAGTTGGTAGAAGAAAGCAGCTATGTTAGAAAGTGACAGCTAATTGTAGAACAGTTCAGTGAGTGGAGTTCAGTCAGTTGGGTTAGGGCAATGGAGTCAAGTCAGTTAGCTGGGCGTCAGTGCAGCATGGTGGAGTTAAGTTCTTTCATAAGTTCATACAGTTCAATGAAGGTCAGCAGAAGCAGTTGAAGACAGAGAATAAGATGGAGAAGAGTTTGAGCCAGAATGCCTGTGCTGAACCAGCCAGCCAGAGATCAGAAAGAGCTAGAATGTGTGAGTTTATTTGGCAGTAAGCCTATGAGATGACAATTACATCTAAAAATAAAAGCAAATTTTACTACTTACCAGTTTGCAATCCCACCAGCAGTGAAGTAGTGTTCTTATTTCTCCACAACCTCTCCAGCATCTGCTGTCACCTGAGTCTTTTATACCTGACTAATACAGATGTAGTGGCTCACAGTCATTCATTGAATTGAGTACACGGTCCCCAATGAAGGAGTTAGAGAAAGGTTCTATGCAGTTGAAAGGTTTGTAGCCCCTTAGGACGAACAACAATTACTAACTAGTACCCTCAGAGCTCCCAGGGACCCAACCACCAATCAAGGACTATACATGGTGGGACTGAATGTTCTGGCAGCATGTGTATAGTAGAGGATCGCAAATTCAATGATCAATAGGAGGAAAGGACCTCAGCCTTGTGAAGGTTTTGTGCCCCAGTGTAGGGGAATGCCAGGGCCAATAAGTGGGAAAGGGTGAGGTGGCAGGCATGGGGAGGGGGGAGGCAAAAGGGGTTCGTTCTTGTTGGTTTTGTTTGTTTGTTTGTTTGTTTTTTGGAGGGGAACCTGGGAAAGGAGAAATTTACATGTAAATAAAGAAAATAATCTAATTAAAAAAAATTTTACAAGAGTTCAGGAAAACTTTAGATGGAATCTAAAAATATGTGGATGCTGACCAGTATCATACAAAGCAAGACACCAGAATAGGAGAAGGTCCATAAGGGGAAGGAAAGATGGTTAAAACTGTAGAGTAAGAGAAACAGGGTCTTAGAGATGAAGCTGAGGCCTTAAGTTAGTGGTAGCCTGCATTTCATAACTTATATTAGGGAAGCTAAAATATAGTCTAACTCTCTGGCTATGGAATTGAAAATGGATTTACACCACAGAATGTAGAAACATACTTGAGAAATCTATTACTATCCACAAGACAATAGTGATGTTGACCAAACTGGAGCATCCAAAGGAGGGACAGAAAGGGGCTGGTGGTTTCAGGAAATAGCCAGAAAGTAGAATATAAAGGCTATGCTCTTTATTTAAGCTCCAATTTGCTTAAGCACAAAGGCCTATCTATAATTCTATCCATGTCTCCTTAAGAAACAATGTACTTTGGGCCATATGATGCCACCACTCATTGAGCCATAGAACTAGGAAAGACTCCTTTCTGTATCTGACTCAAAACTGAAGAGTGTGCAGCCTATCTTGCACTCTGTCAAATATGTTACTACCTGATATCAATAAATTCATGTCTTTAATGAGGATTAAAATCTAGAGTTACAAAGGGGGTAAGGTAAATACCCAAATGTAATCTAAAATGTTGAGTAAGGCAAACTACCTGGAGAGCAGACCTGGGAAGACTAAATGAAAATCCATATCTATCCAGAGCTGCAGAGACCATTTAACTCACTGTGGTCCCAGAGGCACCTCTGGCCTGTTGCTCTTTATGATATTATCTTGCACTGACAGAAGCCCTATAACTAGATCCACAACACACTCTTTGAGGAAATTTGAACTTGTCTCAACTCTGTAAAGGCATGTATTCTAAGTAAATTATTCTACCATACATCTCTTTTAAAAGGCGATACATGAGCTATCCTTTAAAGTATTGCTACACTAGGAGTATTATTTCAAATGCCATTCCCTCAGAGAGCTCTGTTTTAACTGGGAGTTTTCCACAAGAGCATGCAAGAAGCTAAGAGTCAATGATAGTGAATGGTTGTTCTGTAGTTTCTCTTAAGAAATGAACAAAGAGACAAAAAAAGAGACTTAAAAGAGAATTACAAAAATTCAGATCAGACTTTCCTTGAAAGTAATGGACTAGAAAAATGATATAATGGGTGTTCTCCATGAACAGGACAGAAAGTCATTTCCAAGAAGACATAGTTCTTCACTGAAGGTGTGGCTTTATGAATTTCAAAGTTCTGAAAATATTTAAAATAGATGTAGGTCTATTTGCCATGGCCACTGTAAATATTTTTAAAGTAAAAAGAGTTACTGTATCAAAAAGCATCAGATAAATTTCAGAGCCCTGCACAATATTGTTACAAATAGCCTTTCTTACAAAGAAAAGAAAACTGGAGAAAACTTAGGAAATAAATGTGCTGACACTTTGAATCAGAAATCCTTGGCTTTTAGACATCACTAAGTTGATCCGTTAACTAACCCCATGATGTTCAACAACTGTTTTAATCATTTCAATCCTTAGTTTCATAAGCTATAGATTGGCTTAAACACTAACACATTTCATAAGCTAGTGTAATTTTAAAATAAAAGTAAGTTACAGGAATATAAAGCAGTGAGCTCTGTAAGTATGTTCTTTGTCTACTATGAATGCCATTCAATAGTCCAACAGAAGCAATATTTCCAATGCTGTTTGTAAGCAGAGTGTTATTCTTGGCTTCCTATGCTGATGCTTGAGAAATAACTCAGAATTGACAAGCTTGACTATAAATCTAATTTTTATAAACAACATTCATGTGGCAAAACAACTTCCTGATTGCAAACTTCCCATTCAGTGAACAAATTAAAATGAAATATAATCAGCTTTTTCTGCCACCTGCATATAATTTCCATATTAGCAGACTGGAGAATTGATGGACTATAATAATAAAATATATTTCCTTATCACCAGTGTTTGATCTGTTTTTTAGAATCTCCCAATTTATGTGAGAGAAGAAAATATAGTTGAGAAAAATATTCTATGCTAGATTATATCCATACATACACTCTTAGAGGTTGTAATTTCAAATCCCATGTAATATATCGTTTTCATTCATCTATTCATTCTACAAATATTTACTGGTACCACACTAAATATTTATTATTAAGCAATGATCAAGGTCCATACAGTCCCCCCCCCCTGCCCTTTAATAGCTAGTATCCCCATTGATTAAACAACTAATAATCACAATCCTGAGTTATGGTATGTGGGACTGGAGAGATGGGCCAGTAGTTCATAGCACTGACTGACTTTGTAGAGAATTCAATTCTCCATACCCACATAATAGCTCACAGACATCTGTCACTGCAGTTCCAAGGGCTCTAGTTTCTGGCCTTCAAGAGTACCAGAAGGCATAAACATGGGGCAGACAAAATCTCATAAATTTGTGAAATAAAATCTAAAAGTATTTAAGAAAATATTTCTTTTAAAAAGTTATGACTTAAAACAAAAGCTATAACTTGGGGGCTGGAGAGATGGCTCAGTGGTTAAGAGCACTGACTGCTCTTCCAGAGGTCCTGAGTTCAATTCCCAGCAACCACATGGTGGCTTGAAACCATCTATAACGGGATCCGATGCCCTCTTCTGATGTGTGTCTGAAGACAGCAACAGTGCACTCATATAAAATAAATAAATAAATACATACATACATACATACATACATACATACATAAATAAAATCTTTAAAAAGTTATGCTTTCTGAGTGAGTAGGGAAGGGATGCATTTTATAATTTAGACTTGTGAGGAAACAGTCACATCACACAAAAATGTCCTTCTTGTCTCCACTCCTCTATATGATAAATCTCAAGTTCCCTTGTCAGAATCTAACTTACATGTCTCTATATTCTCTGAAGTACCAGAAATTATTTTCCACAGGTAATTGAAGAATGGTTTATATTCAGTGAACTTCTATCCCAACCTCTTTATACTATCAAACAACAACAACAATAGGGAGATGAAATACATCATTTCCCAGGCTCCCTTGCCTATCTGTTTACAGCTGAGTTATGCCATTCAGAATCTATAATGTGGATCATTTGGAATATGTTCCAAATACAAACATACTCATGTATATTATAAAAGACACTTGGCACTGTAGCCAGAATGTTGGTCTCGAGTCAGTATTAAGAACCTGAGGACAGGAGTTTGAACAGTGGCTTCCTCATTCTCTGGCTTTTAAACTGTAGCAGGAATGGCAATTGTTTTGTGTGACCAGTTTTCTAAGTATTGCTCTTACTATATTGTCATTGCCAGAGGCCCAGCCTAAGGATCACTTCTGTGTACATGGAACAGTGTCGCTGCAGATTTGTTCTCTGTATTGGCTCACATCAGCTAGAATAACTTCTGCTATCTTCAGCTGTAATTTATTATATCATTTAGAGTAAAACTGAATTTGTTAGAAATATATACTGGGTCCCATATGTAGTATATAAAGTATACATGTTGATGGGAAAATAGTAACAGTAAATGACTTCAAATACGCACCTTGAAATTATCTTCAAATGGGTTGATTGTGGGTAATTTGGAGTAATACAAAGGCAATCTACATGTCCTTCAGTAGTCTACAAAGAAGCCAATGAGTATAGCAAGTCAGTGTCTTTGACATCTTTGAGGAGATTGAAACATGACCAGAAGAAAAGTGTATCAGCTTTCCCAAAATAGTGTGACTCTGTGAGATATCTGAAGCATGGTGGGAAGAAAGGACAGCTTATATGAGAAGGGTCAGGAGACTCTCACCAGAATTTCAACAGATTCAAAATATTTGCTGTAAAAGTCCCTAGCATAAAAACAATATTCTTTGTATTAAAATAACAACAATATAAGCTTAAAACCTGAATGGATATGATTTTGGGTAGAATTTCATTTTTTTGTTCCAACATTTTCTTACATCCTCAAACAAGTCTACTATGTTCACAGTTAATATAACCTATCATTGCTTTTCCTATTGCTGTGACACAAAAGCCTGACTGAAGTAACTTAAGAAATGATACCTCTTCTCAGATTCCACCTCACACCACTCAGATTGGCTAGGATAAAAGACTCAGGTGACAGCAGATGCTGGAGAGGCTGCAGAGAAATAGGAACACTCCTTCATTGCTGGTGGGATTGCAAACTGGTACAACCACTCTGGAAATCAGTGTGGCGGTTCCTCCGGAAATTGGACATAGTTTTACCAGAGGACCCAGCCATACCACTCCTGGGCATATACCCACAAGATGCTCCATCATGTAATAAGGACACATGCTCCACCATGTTCATAGCAGCCTTATTTATAATAGCCAGAAACTGGAAACAACCCAGATGTCCCTCAACAGAGGAATGGATACAGAAAGTGTGGTACATCTACACAATGGAGTACTACTCAGCTATAAAAAACAATGAATTTATGAAATTCTTAGGGAAATGGATGGATCTGGAGAGTATCATCCTGAGTGAGGTAACCCAATCACAAAAGATCACACATGGTATGCATTCTTTGATAAGTGGTTATTAGCCCAGACATTTGGAATACAGGAAGAACGACCCACAAACCACAAGAAACTTAAGAAGAAGGAAGACTAAAAGGTGGACATTTCATTCCTTCTTAAAAAGGGGAATCAAACACCCACAGAAGGAGTGGCAGAGACTAACTATGGAGCAGAGACGGAAGGAAGGACAAGCATATAGCTATCTCTTAAGAGGCTCTGACAATACCTGACTAATACAGATGTAGAGGCTCACAGCCATTCATTGAACTGAGTACACGGTCCCCAATGAAGGAGTTAGAGAAAGGTTCTATGGAGCTGAAGAGTTTGCAGCCCCTTAGGACGAACAACAATTACTAACTAGTACCCTCAGAGCTCCCAGGGACCCAACCACCAATCAAGAACTATACAGGGTGGGATTGAATGTACTGGCAGCAGGTATATAGTAGAGGATTGCAAATTCGATCATCAATAGGAGTAAAGGACCTCGGCCTTGTGAAGGTTTTGTGCCCCAGTGTAGGGGAATGCCAGGGCCAATAAGTGGGAGAGGGTGGGGTGACAGGCATGGGGAAGGGGGAGGCAAAAGGGGTTTGTTCTTGGTTTTTTTGTTTGTTTGTTTGTTTGTTTGTTTTGGAGGGGAACCTGGGAAAGGGAAAATGTACATGTAAATAAAGAAAATACCTAATTAAAAAAAAAAAATGAAAGAAATGATACCTCTTAGCTAGCAAGTCATGCTTCATCATGATAAGAAAGTCCCAGCAGCAGGAACTTGAGACTTGAGGCCTCTTGCCATTTTCTATCAGTAGAAAAGAAGTGGAATATAAAGGGCTACAGAGACGGATCAAGGGTAAAGAGTATTTGCTTCTCTTGCAGAGAACGAGTTCACTTCCCAGCATTGCAGTTGGATGGCTCACAACTGCCTGTAACTCCAGCTCCAGGGTTTCTAATGCCTTCTTTTGAACTCCACTTGTATGTAAAATAATCCCACATACATATACTTATAATTTAAAATTTAAAATTAATAAAAGCAGAGAGGAATGGGTGCTTATGCTCAACTCCTTTTCTTCCTTGTATATTGTCTAGGCTCTCAGATCAGAGAATGATGCCTGGCACAGTAGATACATCTTGCTACTCCATTAGCCTAGTTAAGGTAATCCACAGGCGATTTCAGAAACCAACTTCCTAAGTGATTCTAGATTTCATTTACTTCACAAGTGAGATTAACCATGACATTTACCCACTTTAGTCCCTGTTATGGAAACCTACCTTATAAAGTATGATTCTTTCAGATATGCTTGAGGAACTACCCCACAATCTCAATCAGATTCTTCAGAAACCAGTTAAATATAGTATCTTCAAATTCTTGCATGCAAAAAAGTCCTATGTATGACTATTATAAAAATCACTGACATGTGAATATCTTGAGGAAGATCGTAACAGTATTTTCAGATGGACTGTATTCTCTTCTAAGTACCTTTCTTCCTCTTAAATCTCAAAATCATGTCTGCTTCACACACTAAAAATCTGTTGATCTGGAACCCCAGCCTAGGCATTTATTTCCAATTAAAATACATTTATTAAATTCCAGCATTGCTTTGTACTTATTGGTCCTGAAATTCATATGTAGAAAATTCAATGCTGTGAATCCCTGTAGAGAGCCATCCGAACTGCGCCCTAAAGATAGTAATGGCTGGCCAAGAGCTTTGAGATAAACAAAACCTGATTTGTCTTGTAGATTGTGCTTCTGAGTGACATGATCTTCCCTGGCCTATGAGGAGATGACACATGGCATGAGTTCATGGGCTCCTACTAGGATATAAGCTGTGCCCGGGTAGGGATCATGGGCTCACCTCCCCACAATGCTGCCTGTAAAGTATCCTGAGTAAACCGCTAAGAGAAGGAACCAGTTGTGTCGTGTCTTAATTCCTGTTGGTCAGGGTTGAGGCGCAGCACATAATGGTGGCTCGTACGGAGATAAATATGCAGATAAGCGTCCCGTAAGATTCCAGAACTCTTAGCGGACAGGGCAATCGATCGGTAAGTTCCCAGGTAAAAAGGGACAATAAGGTCCTCGGAAGTAGAGGCTATAAAGACTCCGAGTTGGAGTGATAAAGTTTCGCAGTGAAGAGAACTAAAGAAAGGTTCTCGGAAAGAGACAGCGATCAATCGGTAAGTGCCCGGTAAGTAGGGCCAAAGCTTAGAAGGTTCTCAGAAAAGAGATGAGACGAAAGTCCACAGTAAAGCTGCGAAAGAAAAAAGTTCTTGGGAAAGAGACGAAACAAAAGTCAGCGGTAAAGCAGCAAGCAAGTGATGAGCAGCACGCTAAAAAAAAGGGGGGGGAGGGCTTGACCTAGGTCTTGGGTGTGCCACCAATAGCTGCTGTGGCCATAATTACAATGTTGCCTCTACTTGCTTTCACCGTTATTCTGGTGGTCTGTTTTTGCCTTATAACCCTGCAAACAGATTCAAAAGGTGGAACTATGGGTACCTCGGCCTCCTGCCCTATTAAAATGGCTCTAAAAAAACTTTTAAATGCAAAGGGACTTAAATTTAAGGATAGAGTTCTTGAGAACTTCCTCCAAAAAGTAGACACTTTTGCCCCGTGGTTTACGGTGTCCAGACACTTGACTTTGTCTAGTTGGGAGAAGCTCAGAAAAAATCTAGATTTTGCATGGGAGCAGGGGATGCTTAAGAGCGGTGTTAGACCAGTATGGAAGCTAATCAGAGAGTGCTTAGAAGATCAAAGGTGCTGTAAAGCAATAGAGGAAGGACAGGCAACATTAGAGCAGATAAAAAAGGAGCGTTCGATAAAGTCAGAAAAGCAAAGTATAGACACAGAGTGGTCAGATAAAAAATTAAAAACCCTAATTAAGAAATTAAAGAAAGAGTATTATAAAAAAAACAAACAAACAAACAAACAAAAGAGCTCTGCTAGATATGGGGCCCACTTTCAACTCTCCATATGCTCCTCCTCCTTCACCTCTCTACAATGCTACCTGTAAAGTATCCTGAGTAAACCACTAAGAGAAGGAACCGGTTGTGTCCTGTCTTAATTCCTGTTGGTCAGGGTTGAGGCGCGGCACAAATCCCAGCTTTCTACATCAATGTCTCTAAAAGCACGGCCTCCATCACGATGCTATAGACAAGGATGAAGCTGTGCTTCTTTCCATGCCTCTTGCCTCCCTTCTATATAATATAGAATAATTATACTTTTTGACAGAAGGTCTAAGTCTCTTGTTTCTGGGATAGATGTATCCAAGATTTACTCAGTTGTTTATCTAGATATCAATCTCCTAGTCTAATCTACATATATTTACTTTCTTTTTTCACCCAACTCTATAAACCCACCTTTGGGTAGAAATTCTTAGGATCAATAGAAGTAACTTATACTGTGGAGAGTCTTTTGGAGTACTGACATTGACCTCGGACAAGAAAATGAGCTTCAGGCAGGAATCTCACATTGGCCATGATAAGGAAGTAAGTTTCGGCAAGAATCTAACTTTAAGCTAGAATAGGGAAGTAGGTTAAGGCAGGAATTTTAATCTTAGGATAGAAAAAAAAAAAGTAGGCTTCAGGCAAGATTTGGGGCTTGGACAAGGAAGTGGGCTCAGGTATTTTGGTCATATGACAAGCCCTTTAAACAACTGCCAAGGGAGTAATCGCGGGACTCTGCTTACTGCCTTGCTAGTTCCTTAGTGTACTGCTCACCCTTAATGCTGCACGTAATTAAAATGGTTTAAAAACCGGATTGGACAAATAAAATTTGCCTTCAGTCTCAGAATTAACTGGAGTCATGCTACAATGTTGTCTAGCTGTCTTTTTCCTTTTTAATCCTCACTCCTGCACTGAAGAACCTATTGACTGACTGAGCAGGCTTCTTCATTATACACCATGATCATAGAACCATGAATTGCCAGAGCCAGAACTCTTTGGCTCTTTAATGTTGGGTATACATTCTTAAATGCTTTTTATATAATGTGGTCTCACACAATGAGTTTTCTTTCAATAAAAGAATAAAATAACCGAATTACATGATTTCCAGGTCTTCTTGACCATCACAATAGTTTACAAAATGAACAATTGCATCTGATTATACAACATTCCCTTCTGAGTTGGTAGAGTGTGATGGAACTCATCTGTTTCTCCAAATGTGACCCATAGATTACATAAATTTTAAAGATGTACTGTTAAGAACTAGATCAAATTCATGACTGCTTCACCCACTAAGACTTTGTTGATCTGGAACCCCAGCCTAGGGATTTATTTCTTATGTTCTACAACCAGGTTCCATGTCTTCTCTCTTCTCTCACTGTTCTCAAGATGGTGTTGTATTTTGTACTGAAGCTCCTGAGTATCCAGTATAACTGTACAGTGTAGATTTCTGTGCTGTTCTGGTGTGGGAGAGGTTTGTTCAGTCTACCTTTCACCAGCTTCATAAGTTTGGAATTTGATACAGGAGGGAATCGTAATAGCTGCTTGAGTGACATAATTTAAAGGTAAACAAGAAAACATCTCTGACCCCCATAAAATCTTGTCTAAAATCTAGATCTTTCTTCATTTAAATTGTAACACACTGTATATCCCAGAGTTCACATGCCCCCAAGAGAAATAATATGTATGAAGATATTATTGGTCATAAAAATCTATATTTTCTGTTGCTATGCTAAAATAATATGACCAAATACAACTTTAAAAGGGGTGTTGGGACTGGAGAGATGGCTCAGCGATTAAGAGCACTGACTGCTCTTCCAAAGGTCCTGAGTTCAAATCCCAGCAACCACATGGTGGCTCACAACCACCCGTAATGAGATCTGACTCCCTCTTCTGGAGTCTCTGAAGACAGCTACAGTGTACTTACATATAATCAATAAATCTTTAAAAAAAAATAAAAGGGGTGTTGTTGTTGGTGGTGGTGGTGGCAGCCATCAAGGCAAGCCTGGTTTCAGGAACAAGAAGCTGGATGAACACATTTTTATTCACACACAGGAAGTTTGATGGAGGTAAGGGAGCAGGGAAGGAAGGAGATATAGAAAGAGAAGAACAGAAAGTCAGGTGAGACTATAAAACCTCAAAACCAGCCCTGAGGGACACATTTCCTTTATTAAGTTTGTACCTCCTAAAGTCTCATAATCTCCCTCACATAAAACAACCAACTAGGGACCAGGTATTCAGATACATGAGCCCATTGGATATACATCTCATTAAATCACCACAACATCCTACTGTCGGAGTTTTTCAATCTTTCCAAATGTCTTTTAAGGAGTTTTTCCAAGAAGGGAAACATCAGAGCATAACGCTATATTTAAGATACAGAATAATAATGGGATATCATCACATCATTGTGAGAAAATGAAGAACCAGCCTGCTTCCATCTTAGGATTGTGACTAAATGGTGAACAGACACAGGGATGTTTTCTTCCTACCATTCATAAGCAAGAAATAAACCTAGGTTTAAGTACTGAGATTTTCACAGATGCTTGTCTTACAATAAGTCAGTGCAATCTTTATTTAGCATCCCAGCTGACCTTTTCTAAACAACCTGACTAAAACTTATAAAGAAATCAAAAATTGATTTGTGAAAAAACATGAGAGAAACCTTTTCTGACTATTGATACACAAAGTAAACAAAGGACTGTTAGACTCAGCCACTGACTAGTGAGCATTATCATTTCTCTAAAGGAAATCTTCTCCCTTGTAGGTCTTGCTTCCCAGGCACAGTCTTTCTTTATCCATTAGTATGGAGAGTCCTGTTGGCTTAAGACCTAGAAACATTCTGAACTCTTAAATTCCTTTTTATCACTACACAAGAAATTTTCATCTCTTCTGTCATAAAAACTCCTGCAACTTCTTGAAATATTTTTCTATGAACATTGTCCTAAGACTGGACTGGAATGAAATGGTCTCCTTTACCAATTATTATATCTGAGTTTCTTTGAGTAGGTGCACTGATAACCCTGTCCTTCAAGCTGTACCCTCTTGAATATCTTTTGTTGATAGTGGTTGTAGGTAGATCTTTTATTCTCAGGTTTGGCTTTTTCCTCAGTTCTAGACACAGAAATTCTAAGGTGACTTTCTGATGGGAGCATCTAACACAGAGTGTCTAAATCCTTTAGAATTATCTGAGTGGTGGGAGTATCTTTTGTTCTAATGAGATCACTCTGGGTTCCTGGAGAGCTTCAGAATGAGAGCTGGTTGCTAGGAAACCAAACATTTGATTAGAGGGTTGGAATTTTCAGATTCCTCAGAGGGAAGAATTGTTCTTTGGTGGTTGCTAACAGTCAAGGATGTAATCAGTCTTTCCAATATACTGAACCTCCATCCTTGCTAAGGGGTCAGGTGACTGAAGGACAAGGCCCTCTGAAAACATAGTGGGAGTTCCCCCTCTCCTCTTTTCTCATTACTTATGTTGTGTTTCTCTTCTAACTGGCTATCATTTTCCATTGAGTGACCTCAACTTTTGCTATAACATTTATAATAAACCACTGAACATGAGTGTTTTCCGCTGTCTTGAGAATAATTCTTGCATTTTCCATAAACCCTAAGAGAGAGACTGAAGGAAAGGCCATCCAGAGGCTGTCCCACCTGTGAATCCAGCCCATATGCAGCCACCAAACCCAGACACTATTGCTGATGCCAAGAAGTGCTTGCTGAAAGGGGCCTGATATAGCTGTCCCCTGAGAGGGTCTGCCAGAGCCTGACCAATACAGATGCAGATGCTTGCAGCAAACCATCAAACTGAGTATGGGAACCCCAATGGATGAGTTACGGGAAGGACTGAAGGAGCTGAAGAAGTTTGTAACCCCATAGGAAGAACAATGCTATCAACCAACCAGACCCCCTAGAGCACCCAAGAACTAAACACCAACAAAAGAATGCACATGGAGGGATCCATGGCTCCAGCTGCATATGTAGCAGAAGATTGGGATTATCTGGCATCAGTGAGAGAGGAGGCCTTTGGTCCTGTGAAGGCTTTATGCCCTCACCATAGAGGAATGCTAGGACAGTGAGGTAGTAGTGGGGGGAATACCACCATAGAATCTAGGGGTAGGGTGTTGGGGTAGGGAGGTTGTGGAAGGGAAAATGGGAAGGGGGATACATTTGAAATATAATAAATAAAATAACAAACAAATTTTTTAATAAATAAATAAATAAACCCTAGGAGAAAGCCATTTATAACACATATTTCAACCTGTCTCTTGCAACTGGCAGAGGAGAGAAGGAGGTTTATGGAATCAAGTTCATATTCTGTGGGATGTAACTAATTCCAAGTAGACAGTGCCAGACTTGAATTGAATTATAACATAATATATATGATATAATATGTGTTATATATGTTATTTATGACATAGATAACACATATGTATATCTGTATATTTTACACATACACACAGAGTTCCAAACATGGACCTTCTACAACTAGTAAAAACATCTTGCAGAACTGTTGAACATGTGTCTAGTCCCACATGTGTCAAACATTTTGTACTATAGTAGAAATAGGGGGAAAAGCAAGAGGCTTTTGCTTTTCTTTTACAGACTATTTTGTTGTTGTCATTATCAAACTGTTAACTCATCAAGAATCTCAAGTCCTAGATAGCTGAGCATCCTTGGCATGTGCTGTATGTTTCTTATATTCCAGGTCCCCCTTACTGTCTTCAGTAGCAATCCTATGTAGAGAGATTCTCTTGTGAAATGAATAGGAGCATCACCTGTCAGTATAATGCTGTTGGTTTATTAGGCAGAAACGGGGAGAGGGAAATTCCAGTAGAGAGAGTGGATTTCTGAGATAGAGTCAATCACCTCAAATGCTGAAGAAAAGGCCCAGATGAAACTGAAGAGATATGGCAGGACTTAGAATAGAATAAACATGTAATTATCTCATGAGCCAGTCAAGGATCAAGCCAAAGCTTTCAGCCTAGGCATTTTATTCATATATAATTAAATTTCAGGGTCTTTATTTCTGGGAATTTGGGCATGGGTGGAAAAACCTGCAGTTATAATCCTGCTTTATCACCTTATCTAGAAATAGTCTTTCACTTGCTGCTTCTCATAATTTTCTATCCACTCACTACCATCATCATCATTAGCTGCGAGTCCTTACTTCAGCAGGCTACATTCTGAGGTCATATTGTTTTTCTCCTACACACAGAATTCTGCTACTATGGAATCAAAAGCCTGTTCCAGTGGACCAGAATATTATTCCTGTTTCCTAACAAATAGTACTCCATAACTTTTTCTTTGACATTACATGATTGTAAAATTATCATTTAGAGCCAACAACATTTCACCTAACAGAATGACATTATCTGTGTGACTTCTACCGAGCCCTGGTCAATCTTAGTAATTATAGACCAGTTTATGCAGCTGATTTATTAAGATTTAAACAAATAAATATTTTATTAGTTTATCTTGAGAATTAGAACTTCCAAACATTTGACTACTTGAGTTGGCCAAGGAAGCACTTTGCATCCTTTTGGGAACACTTCAAGTAAAACAGACCTGAGTCACTGGAACTCAAACAAGCAGCAGTGGGAACAGTCCAAACCTCTGTGACAGTGACCTTCTGACAGCGACCTTCTGACATGTATCATCCATGGCCAATAACAGGAAAGTCTCCCTTCATTCTTCTCCTGTGTACTAACAGGTTTTCTAACACCTATAATCACTCATTGGTTTACAAAGTTAGATTTTGGTGTGATTGTTACTTTGGTGAGTTGTGTATTTTGTCTTCCAGAAACAGGCTGCATGCTGGGTTGAATGTTTCTGGCTTCTTGATATCTTGTTAAAACAAGATGAAAACAAACAAACAAGCCAACAAAAGTAAAAAAAAAAAAATAATAAGATTTTGTTCAAAAATAAAGCTTGAAAGAGAGCCTGGACTGAGTGAAATTCTGAGGAGTCTGAGTTACTATTTGAAGCTTGCTTTTAGAAGGTTCAAAGGACTTGGAGTTGCTTGTTGTACTGGCTGGTTTTGTGTATCAACTTGAGGAAAGCTACAGTCATCAGAGATGAAGGATCCTCTGTTGAGGAAATGCCTCCATGAGATCCAGCTGTAAGATATTTTCTCAATTAGTGTCATCGTGGGTGGTGGTATCCTTGGGATTATGATCCTGGGTTCTATAAAACAGCAGGCTGTGCAAGCCACGTGAAATAAGTCAGTAAGCAACATGCCTCCATGGTCTCTGCTTCAGCTCCTGCCTTCAGGTTCCAGCCTGCTTGAGCTCCTGTCCTTACTTCCCCTAATGATGGGCTAGGATCTGGAAACGTGAGCCAAGCAAACCCTTTCTTCCCCAGCTTGCTTTTTGATAATGGTGTTTCCACTGCAGCAACAGAAACCCTACCTATGACACTTGATAAGGGATGCAGTGAGATGGTTGCCTTTTCTGGCTGAGAGGCTTGAGTTATGGAATGCTTTATTGACTGGGTATGCCCTTTCCCATGGTGCATCTGGTTTTGATCAAGTGCATTTCCAATTTTGCATAGTCACAATATAATTAATAAAGGTTTTCCCTAAAGCTTCATTCAGAAAACACAATTTGCTTTAAGAAGCAAATACTCAAATCTAGTCTAGGTTATGCTATAGAAGTAGTTAATCTCCTTATTTTGTACATAAGAATCTGATCTCAAAGAAGTCAATTAACTTTCTCGAAGATATATGGTAAGTTAATGTGAATGCAAATATGGCTTTCTTCATAAAATGTATTCTGATTTGGCTTTCCCTCTCCGATCCCCTCCGAGATCGTCCCTGATTCCTCATTCACCCAAATCTATACCCTTTCTTATTCTCCTTCATGAAAATACAAACATCTACACTAATGATAGTAAAAATAAGATTAAACAAAAACAAGCAAACAGAAAAACAGAAAAGATTTTTTTAAAGCACAATAAGACTATACAAATGCTATATACTTTTTACTCCACAAAGAAACTCATAAAAACAAAATCAGAAAACATAATACATAAGCAATGGATCTTTAAAGAAAATAAAGTTCAAACAAGCATTATGTAAAAAAGAAAAAGCAATAACAAAACAAACAAACAAAACCAGCAAAATTACCAGTATGTTCTTTTTGTGTTGGCCATCTACTGTTGGGCATGTGGCCTGCCCATAAGCATGTGGCTTGTATACCCAGTAAGTCTCCAACAGCAAAAACTGATTTTCCTTGGTGAGCAGTTACCAGTTGGAGACAGCTTCCATGTTAGGGATACAGTAAGTTCCCAGCTTTTAATCATTCTCTGTGCAATTGATTGTAGATTGAAAAGACACCAAATATATAAAAACCAGTTGCGCTGAAATAATTAGAGACAGATTGATATAAAAGCCAAATCCTTAGTTTGGCCAAAAACATAGAATAAGTATTTAACACATGGCATATTAAAGATAGAATTTTCCAGACAAGGAGAGCTCACTCCAAGCAACAATCCCTGAATAAACCCAATGATTGTAAATGCACAGCTTTAAGGCTGTCCTAGCTGATTGGTGAAGTTCATAATTTATATCTCACAGCTACCAACAAGGTTAGTCTGATTTTAAATCCAGTCTGAAGTTAGCAATGTATTTTAATCATAGTTGAAAGAATATGATAATGTTTATATTGCAGAGAAACTACTTTTGCACTCTTCTTTCTTAGATAAAGAGCAAAAAGTTGCCATGCTTGCTAAAAAATCAGCTATTATACCAGTTTCAGTGACTTCTAGTTGCAGCTGAGAAAGCAGTTTTAGCAACATACCATTTTTAATCTATCATGTGATTTAAATGTGAGTGTCTCAAAATGTATAATTGAGTTGAATATGATTTTAGGATTTAAGTAACTTCTACTGGCTTCCTAGATTGCTTTTTTTTTCTCCTATAGGGATATAAAATAATTTGGTATTTTTTAAAGCTGCTTGCTCTAAACTAACAAGAGAAGGCTAAAAATGGAGGTCTGTAAACTAAACGCAGAGAGACAAGGGAATGAGCCTCAATGCCACTGATGAAACTGAGTGTGAACAACTAGCAGGGGTGGGCATTTTCTTCAGGTTGTTGTCATTTCCCAGTAAGAAAACATGTTCTGCAGATTAGGGAGCTGTTTCAATAAGGAAACACTTATTACAAAAGCATAAGGACCTCATGTCAGAACTCAGGAACCCACATCAAAGTGGACACAGAAGTGCACTTTAGTAATCCCAGCTGCTATGGTCAGATTGGAAACAGAGACAGGGGGTTGGTTAGCCTAACACATACAGAGGCAAACAAGAGATCTTGCCTCTACAAGACAGAAGGTGAAGACTGACTACACACTCACACACACACACACACACACACACACACACACACACACAC